>JAEIIJ010009710.1:0-97820 GCA_018904815.1 Drosophila ogumai | reverse complement strand
AAATTAAATAAATTCAGTTTCTTACAAAAACTCAACTGATGAAGACTTCTCATTTATTTTTGGGGGTCTTTCAACTAGCATTATTTTTTTATCTATTAAAAATAAATTTCTTATAGAATTTCACATTTTCACATTTTTTTGTCACAATTATTTAACTTATACAATATTCAGTTTTGGCCTCTAAAAATACACCTCTTTGACCTATAAATACTTAAAATTCCCAACTACAATATTTATTTAGAGTGCGACTCCCTTTTATCCCATCTTGATAGGGCTAACTTTTTGAAATGCCTAAATGATCTCTAATGGATTTAAGCACACGCAGTCTCCCTCTGTGACAGCCATTAAGCAAATAAAATAAAATTTCACATAGCGTGTGCCTTTTTTTCTAGCCCAAACCGAGAGTCCTATGGAAATCCTCTAACGCCCGATAATTACGTTGAATATTTCCAGCGATAATTGCTTGATTTGCACAGTGTGTGTTGATGTTTTCATAATGGATGCTTTCGGGGCATAAATTACGTTCCCAAAAGGGGAAGGACTGCAACTCCCAGGCATGTGGTGAACAAATGTTGCATGCAGCCCCGGAGTCGAGAGGCAGATTGATAAAATTCTGGCATGGGATGGGATGCGGAGTCTGTTTCGGGGAGAATTAACACATTTGCGTTCGATCAGGATAATGACGACGACAAGGCGGCCGCCACAACCCTAAGTCGGGATCAGGAGCAGGAGCAGGATCAGGGTGGTTTCTCCCTTTCCCCTTTTTGGAATTTCCTCGGGGTGTGTGCCAAACAGTGGCAGCTGCCGTTGCGCAGTTTTTCGGAAAACCCATTTAAACATTTTCCATTTCCACATTTTCCCTCAACGCATGCGTCAATCTTGATTTACGTTCTTGGCTGTGCACTCTAATAATTTTCCACTCGCCATCGATGGTTATAATATCCAACTTCTGGACAGTTTTCATTTTCAAGTGCATCAAGTACGCAATACATTGACCCTGTCAATTTTCAAGCATTTGCAATTATTTCATTGAAGGAATTTCCCTGAAAACCGATCGCTATCTGTGACTTATGGGGGTGGACTGTCCTGCCATGTCAGCTGGACATCATCGGGCTCAATGAGCCAGCTCCATTTCGATTTGTCCAGCATTTCCTGTACATAAATTGGATCGGATCCGTCACATAATGTGTGCCAACGGGATTAGAGCCTTTATGGGTTGTAATAATCATAGGAACTAATGGGATGTCGGATTTTTGCTACTACCGGGGGAAAAATATATTGAAGGGCAAAGGAGGTATTTATGTATAGTTCAGAAGGAATAGTTTACGTTTTAAATAGTTTTATTGTTAAACAATACTGTAAATAAATAATAATTATAAGAACTATGAGCAATAATGTGTATTCAAAAATGTTTTTTAAGTATAAAAATTAGTGCCATTTAATACTACAAATAATGTTCTCCTAGATTTATACTTCACATTTACTTAATATTTATCTTAATTGATTTACCTCAGTAGTTCGCAAATTTTAAATTAATTTTAATACCCTCAAGTCCCTGTATTTAATTTATAAAACCCACAAAACCCCGTTTAAAGCAAATACTCGAAATAAAGTAGGTGCCATTGCAACCAGTTGAGTGCGACTAAGCACTCTTAATCAGTAATTAGCTCCAGTCAACAAATCAAAGTAAAGCTCGCCGAGTGATTTCAATTTTAATTGCCTTAACCCTTCAGCCAGTGTGCTGCGAGTGGAAAAAAAGAGGACCTAAGCTTACTTAATGTGACCACTTTGAGCGGTGTCGACGGGCGCAGACATCGGGGATCTGGGGCGATCGGAGGAGTACTCAACCCGTAATCGGCTTAGGGCAATAAATTGTTCACGGGCCGTGTCCACGACAAAATGGCCAACAAAATGCAGCATTTTTGTCATCCTCTCCCTATATCCGCTTGCCTCCGATTTTGCATTATTCTTATTTTTTTTTTCATAATTTACCACAATGATTAATCACCGAAAAGGAGGCGTGCACATTCCCTTCCCTGCCTTGTCTGTCCGTGTGTTGGTAATATAATATTTGTCATAGTTCATAATTTAGATATTTTTTACGTACCCCGGAGGGGTTGGCAACAAAAAAAAATAGTGACATTTTGCAGTCTGGTAAAAAACATCAACTACATATGCTGCACGCAGTTCAAGTGCAGTCGAGTGGGCTTCCGAGGGTGGCAAATATATGTATTTAGTTGGTGGGTTGAGTTTGTTTGTACAGTTGAGGGGTGACCGGCATAATATGTCCCCGTGTGTATGTTTGCCCAGTATCACTATATCGATGCATCGGTCTGTTTTTCTTTGTTTGCTTTAGAGGGTGCAATGTTGCAGCACTGTGCAGGTCAGTGTTTGGTAGGTGTTTCCCGGCGAAATGTGGTTGCATTCAGCGCTCAGCGGTTAACCAGAAGGGTTGGGTTTTGTGCCAGTGCTAATGTCAGTGGCAACATCTGATGTAATCAGGAAAAGGGGACTTGAATAGCGGACATAAGGATAAGTAGTCCCGAGTTAAATGGAAGTCAAGATGGGTAGTATAAATAAGGGAAATGCAAACATTTGTTGGAGATTATCACAGCGCTGATTTGATTATTTTTCAGTGGGTTTACACTTTGAGTTTGTTAAGAGAATATTCAATTTTAAAAGGGACTTTAAATTTATATATCAAATTTGAATTTAAACTTGAATAATTCAAGTTTTACAGATGTCCCGATCAGAGTCACGTCAAGTAGTGTACTTTGTATTATTTTTCGTAAAGCCAAGATTAAATTGCTGATCTACTAAGCATATTTTTTCTTTATTAAGCAAAATGTGTTTACTTATTTATCTAAAGATACAAAATTGTTATAAACTAAGTGCTAACTAAGGGTTAAGAGCCATAGCAACTAAGGCTTTCGGCTCGAAAGCAAAATATAAAGGCCTTTGTATTGTCATTTTTTATAAAATAATCCTAATTATACAAGAATGGTTTTTGTTAAAAACAAATAAAAGTTATTATCTTGCTAATAAATAAGAATATTTAAAATATTATAGTTAATTATGGCTATTTCAATAACTTTGCATAAATAAATTAAAAAGCTACACTCATTAACTGCCTTTTGGGATTATTCACATCATAATAAATAATTAATAATTCATTTATAATATATATTTATATATTATTTCTTTAAGTTGTGTTTATTTTTAAAAATCCTCTTTCTCTATAAAGTAGAACATAATTTTAAAAATATTTGTAACCTTTCTTTCTAATTTATAAATGTAATCTTTGATAATTTCCAAAGTCATTTCCCAAAACATCCCAGCGCAGCAAAGGTGATTTTCGCACCTGGAACTGGGGGGAAACCGGAGAAGTCATCAAGGATGCAGGTTAGGTACGTTAACAAGCCACACACACAGCCAATTTCTGGGACAAAGGAGAAATTTGCTTTTGGCCAGGATAATAGGTGGATAATTTATTAGCCATCAGACCAGCACATCGAGTATCGGTGTGTGGATGTTGGATGACAACTGCAGAAGTGCAGACCAGATTGCCCAGATAGTAGATGCAGGATCTCTCTCGTATGTGCACAAGGATGCGGGCCGGCATGGAATGGAATGGAATGGCTTATGTTGGGATGCACAAACAAATGGACAAAGGACGAGTGTTTAGGGTAAACACAAAGGCGACCATAATACAATCATAATTGCATTTTTACAACGGCCCGGGGAGAGAATGTGCCGGATTTTGTACACCCAACTTGGGATATTGACAGTTCGCACCAAGGACATGCATTGAAAACACGCACGGAGGGCGAAATTAAATTTTTATCTAATACAAACTCGCAGCAGGCACCCGTCCCTTTTAGGTCCTTTATTATTATTATACTTTTTTTTTTGCACTGCGATACGGGATTGGTGGCTCAAGGACATTCCAGGAAACGACACCACACACGCACGCCGTTAGTTTTCACACCAATTCCCGGAGGATGCCAATGTGTGTCCTTCGGTTGGAACATTAATTTGACTTATCCGGGGACAAGGACACGCACTCAGTTGGAAAGTGCAATTAATGCCAAACAATGGCGACTTTTGTCAGCTCTGGACACACACGCGAACGGGCCAAGGATACACAGACCATTAGCCGTCCAAGTCCAAGGACCTTGTGCATAATTAGCCGGCACTCCCGGCCCGAATGGGTTGCCCTCCGGATGTCCTTCGGAGTCAAGTCAAGGTCTAATTGCACAATGCACCGAGGACGCAGCAACCTTGAGTCATAATTGAGGTCCTGCGGGATAAAGACTTGCTCGTGTTTATTCCTTTTGTTTTTAGGACTCAACACGCGCCGCGCTTGCGCAGAATAGTATTCCAAAAAGGCGAATTCCAGGCGTGCGCTGATAATAAAACCATTTTATGTGGGCCCCAAGGACAACCGAAGGCCCTGACAGGTCCTTGAACATCCTTAACGATAGTCCATAAATGACAAATTGAGTCATAATGGGTTTTTCTCCCCTAAGGCTAAAAGCCTGCCGAGTTCTAGAATCCATTAAGAAGTATCTCTCAGATAAATATATATCCATTGAGTGACTTTTGAAGGTCATATCGGAATGAGATACAAACCCATTGCCACGGGTTTAAATGGGCATTTTTATGGTAACAAGGATTGCCCACGTGCTATGGAAAGCGTTTAAAGTTTCCACGAAAATCATCAACACTTTATAGCTACGAGAAATGATTTTCATTGATATTTTACACTCTGAAAAGTGTTCACACGGTAGACTTTAAGTGGCTTAAGTGGCCTTCAAATCTTAAAATTCCATCAAATTAGTTTTTGTATTTAATGTATAATATTTTATACCCTTTCCTAAAATCTAAGACTAATATATTTTGAATACTAAAGATTTTAAGTATACTACTCAAAGTTCTTACAAAATATTTAGCTCCGACAAAGATGTCCTTAATTGCCATGACTTTTTCGAATAACTGTAGTCATGCTCCCCCTTAAAACCAAGTTAAAACCCCATTATCCTCCTCTGTTCCTGCCCATATGAAGCTCTTCTGTCAATTACGAAGCCATCAGCCTTGTCCAAAGTCGTGAAATGCATCTTTGCTCTGTCCTCGCCGGCCGCCCACGGATCTCGAGGCTCGAACTTGAGCCGAGTGGTGCACTTATGTCAATGCAGCATTAAATAACTAAATCAAGCTCAAACACAGCTTCTCCTCGGAGGTATTGTGCCACCAAAGGAGTGGGTTCTGGGACGACAACGGGGCTCTCGGCGGCGACAAACATCGGTGGCTGAGGCTGCGACAGCGATTGCAACGGCGACTGCGAGTTGCGGCTGCGGCGGTCCAAAGTGGATGCCAAATAACCATAATGGTGTTTATCCACAAGTTCATTTCGCTGTTTAAACATGCCTCCGAATTCAGCCCGGACACAATAAACAAGCCAACTGGATGCGATGCCATCGATGATGCCGCGGCGCCCCAAACATTTCGGCGTGTATTCTTTTTTATTCCATTTGCACTGAGAGCGCTGGACCTGGACCCTCTGGGGCATAGACGTCGATGGCGATGTTTTTTATTGGAGATGGGTGCGTGAAACGGGTTTTATTTTAAAGTTTAAATTGGAATTTGTTGGTATTTCTACCGAATATATTTTATATATGATTATAGCTGAAATTGTTTCGATATATTTAACAGAATATGAATATATAATATTACCCAATTATATTAAAATCTCGATTTATATATATGGTCTTCCCTTAAAATATTAATAATAATAATAATAATTTTTATAGATTTTTTTCATTTATAACAAGAAAATATATCTATAGAATTGCCTTCACAATCAGATATATTATCATCTAAAAATTAATTTTAAATTTAAAACTAAAATTCCTTAAAGACCTCCTGTAAGACCAAAACTAGGCTTATACATTTTTTAGAAAAAAAAAAAAACATCTTTCTTCATCAGCATCCTTTGGCTTTACTTTAGTATTTACATAAGAATAGAAGAATAAGCTAAGACTTTATATTCCCAATTAAACTCTAATAATTCTCAATAAAAGCACAAACCCTGAATTTTCAATCATTAAAAACCCCCATCACGTTCGCATCTCTACCTTCAGTGGATCCGATGGCTTCGATGGATGGATGGCTGAATGGCTGGACGGCCCAAGGGGCTTGGATTGGACTCGACTCCACTCCATCCGATGCAACGCCAACTCCTATCCACGGCGAACGCGGTAGCCACTCACGAGCATCATCGAAGTGCATTGCGCTGTTATTTTAACGATTATGCTGATGAGCCGCGATGGCGACGCGGGCGATGATCCATCAGGGTTCTGGACATGGAAATGCAATTTGTGTAATTTATGCCGATGCCCGGCGAACGCAACCCGATATGCGTACGATTAGCCAGCGATCCGCCAGATACAAAATGTTCGGCTATCGCAGATGCACAACCACTTGTCTCTCTGTCTGTCTGTCTGCCAGACTCCCGACGATCCCCGATGCTTTTGATTTATGATTTCAACAGCATCGAAATTAAAAGGCTTTTGGGTTTTAGTGTTTCTGACCTGCAGCAAATGTTGTCATCGGTAGAGATGACCAGGCCCATCATCAATTAATAAAACTCTTCTAGTTCTAAGTCCTCTCCCAAAAGACAGAACATCAATCAGCTTATCATATCACTCGGCCTGAGTAGACAGTTTAAATGTCTATTAGAAGAAAGGGCTAGTCCCGGCCTGGCATCATTAAATATAAATTATGAGGGTCTTGAACTGGTCGGCAGTGCTATAAGCCGGTAAGACGGTAGCTAGTTGGCCCAAAGGCCAAGACAACTCTCGGGTTAAGTCTCTGACAACGGGGAGAATCAATCAGAATTATCATAAGCAATCGGTTTGGGCTTACTTGCAGAGAAATCTGGTCTTTATGCACCATCGAAAACGTATTTCCCACACGGGGGATATTATCACAGAATTTGGTAATTAATGCTTGGGGAGTTTATATCATAAAGTGAAGATTTAACACAAAAATATAACTTTAAATGTATAATAAAAATATTTTAAAAATATGCAATACATTTTTTTCGCTATAGTAAAATTTAATAAAACTTTAACATGTTATAAATTTACAAGCAACCTTTCTTTATTTCCTTTTTCTCTCTGTGCACTCACATAAAAAAATTCGTGAATTATCCTGCCATCGGAAAGCGAAATTTACTATTTGGCAATATTTTGCTTTATGAGTGCATCAAGGATACACGCTATGCGAGCAGGAAGAAGGCAACGCAACCTTCGACTGAGTTGTGTTGACTCGGCGACAAATCGTTGCCAACTCGAGCGTCTCGGCCGGGCCAAAAGCAAATCAGAGCGGTGAAATCTCAACTGCATGAGGGGAAAGAGCAGTGGCGGGCAATAGCATTTCATTGACGTTAATAAATGACCGGAAGGACATTGTATGGCATGCCATGGCGTGGCAATAAACAAACAAAAGCAAGAAAGGAACTCGGACCTCGGACTTTGGATCCTGGACCTGTCCTGGAGCCTGGCTCCTGGACCAGGTCCTGTTGCATTTTCGGCCAGCCGGAAGTTTACTGCAGCGTCTGGCACCCTTTTTCTCTTGCTGTTTGCTGTCCCTTCTTTTTGTTGCCTTTTGCCGCTGCAGAAAATTTCATTTCTTGGCGAATTTTTCACAGGATATTCGATGTTGCAAAGAGAGAGAGAAGGAAATGCAGCTGCTTTCCAGGATGCTTGCTTAGGTGTGGGAACCGAAATCGCCTTTTCTTCGCTTGGCAAAAATCAATCGCAGTTAGTCGGAAGTACTTGCGCACTTTGCTCTCAGCATTTTACGCAATGATTAATTGCCCTCCTTGTTAGTGCAAGGATAACCAAGGAAAGGAAATGAGCAGGGACCAGTAAGGATCTGAAGGCAAGTGCGGCGTTTTTGGCATGGGAATTTGGCTGAAAAAGAGCTGCAGAAAATTAAATAAAATGTTTAAGGTCCAAGAAAGGGGTCTTAAAGTATTTAAGAAAATGATAGAGTACCTTTAAATTTGGCAAGAAAATTTAATGGATTTTTTGTATGTAATAAAAATTTATAGAAAATATAATTTTAAAATATATTTTTATTAGAGTTTCAAATAATAATAAAATAATAATAAAAAAAATGAATGGAAAACCATGTTGTATTTATACATAGCAAATTTAATTAGAATTTAAATGTTTTTAAAGCCAGAACTTAACTTAATCTTTTAGTTATCAAACCAAAATATATCCTCGTTGCTTCCACTTTTTCCCAACCAGATAAAGCCCCATAACTCGCTCACAATCCTCCATTAAGACAATTTGTAAATTGTATAGCAAATTGTTGGCACAACCTACGCCACGCCAATCAAGTTTCAATCGTCCAGCAAGCGGAAACTCCATAAATTCCGGCTGGTCCAATGTCAAGGCAGTTGACCATCAGAGGATCAGGAGGAGGATGAGCAGGCGGCGGGGACACCAGCACATCCTGTTAATGGCAACAAACTACGTAATAATAATTGTCAATTGCCAACACGTACGATGATTACACATGTTCCAAAACGGCCAGCTGCAGACGGCGGACGGCGGACGACGGACTGCGGACTTCTGGCCGTTGGCTGCTGTAGGAGAAGCCATTTAACGTAATATGGGTAATATGTGAGACAGGCCCCTAAGTAGCCTTAAGGCAGGGGATAACACAGGGCATTACAGGACACAAGCGGATACGGATAGGGAGACACAGCGACCGAGACAGAGACACCGATACCGAGCACAGGAGTTTCCTCTCCTGGGTAATCCCCAATTAAATTTTATTCTAAAGCAATTTGCCAAAATAGTTTTCCTTTTCGGCAGCAAGATAAGCAAACAGAGAGTAGCAGTGTAGGTTCCTTCATTCAATATTTTTTCGCTCTTGGGTTATTGTACAACAAGAACAAAAAAAAATTGTCAGGGGCGCCCTGGCCGTAAATAGCCTCGTAAACATGAGGATTAGCCTTTGTGCAGTTGAGTCCTGGCCAAAAGTGTCACTCACTCGAAAGACAAATATTGCCTTTGGCCCCGAAGGAAGCGGATATGTCGCAAGATTTGCCCATGCCAATGACAGCCCGATACAACAATGCATGGCATATCCTGGCTCTGGAATCCTTATGTGTTGCTCTGGCAATTGTATGCACGACATTGATGGTCCTTCTTCTGCGACTGAAATCCAATTGCACAGCTGCCACCGCCTTCTTCTCCTTCTCCCAGTAAATATGAAACAAATGCACAATTTCTGACTTCAGGTTCCCCCCGGAGACATGGCTGCTGAAAAATTGTCGTGAAATTGGCCAACAATGAGCAACGAATGCCTGTCATTCTCCAACAATTCGAATTGTATTCCGATATATTCCGGTATCTATGTCGGAATACGATTTTTATCACAGGTAGCGGTATCTTTGGTAGATTCCCATCCGGTGGCATTGTCACGGGTGTCACGGGTCTAATAGGCGCATCAAATGTTTTGCGGAAGACTTTTGTGGTCTAAGGATGACACAGGAAGTTGGCCGAGACAAATCGCCAGGAAGAACGGAAACTAGCCCCCAAGGAATCGGCTAAGAATAGGTTGTCTTTTAGAAAAAAAGAAAATCAAAAGGTTCCGGGTATGATTTATGGCCAAGAGTAACAGCTTCTGTTGCACTCTTGTCATTGGATTATCATTATTTATGGTTATATAGGGATTTTTTATAATACTCTGGTAATAACCAATTATTACCTGATTATTTTTAATAATATTAATTTAATATATTAAACATTTTATAAATATTTTCTATTATCTTTTTTGATCACAACTAACCCACGATTTACCTTAAATCACCCTAACTCTTAAACTCGATGATGGCCTTGTTAATTATTTTTGATTTCATTAAACCTAGATTACAAGTAACCACAATACTTAGGTCTTCACCCTAGAAGAAACCCTCTAATAGCACACAGTTAACAGCTAGGCAATCATCTCGATCATCTCCACTCATCAAAACGGGCAAAATGGTAACAATGAGTGGAAAAATCACTGCAATTATGCGGAACAATTTTCCAATGAGAGACCTTCCTTCTTGCCACATATGAGAAACCTGTCTGAGAGTCATATTTTGCTTTAATTAATACATTCCCCCTGGAAGACAAGGCCAAGACAATGCATCATGACGATGATGATGAGTAGGCGACAGGTAAGCGCAAGATCCAGATCCCCTCTACTCCGGGTACCTTTAAGGATAAGACACGCCTCGAAATCCCCAGTTGATGTCCGTTATTAAAACAAAGAACTAAAAAAAGGTAAAACAGGTTCCAAAGCAGGTCCAGAGCACACGCAAGCGATTACAGAAATTATGGGGTCAGAGCCAGGACAATGCGTGAAGGCATTTCCTCCCGATCCCGATCCTTATCAAACCCTGACGTGTGCAGGTGCATTCCTTTAAATGGGAAAGTGTTTTTTCCTTCGCTCTCCCGCCTCTACTTGATGTAATTAAAATTGCCAAAAAATAATAGAGCTCGATTCCAAGTCAATGGCAAGCTGAAAAATATATAGTTTCAACCTTGAAGCTGATCGGTCGATAGCCAGGCTGAGAATTGCTGGACTATTGCCAAGTGGGATGCACTGGAAAAATATGGGGTTTTGCGGGAGTAGTTTGTGGGGAAATTGTATTTATTTTCAAGTTCATTAAGAGAATTAATCTTGAAATAGTTTAATATATATGATACAAATATACTTAACGAATAATGGGTATAAAGTTGGAATTGTGGTCATATATATACTCCACCTTCCACTCTTGGTACACAATCCAATTCAAAGTCCGAGTCCAAGTCCGAATCCAAGTCCAAGACACCGGCCATTCGGCTGATAACGGCATGAATAATGTGTCGGTGCATTACTGCATTTGTCTCTGCCAACAGCAGGCAGCAGGCAGCAGCGGCAACGGCAACAGAATCAAAGTTTTAGCCTCTCTGGCTGCTGGCCAAGACACATGCGGGTCACTGGACCTGATACCTACAACGGACATTGTTTTGGGCTGCCTTGCCTTGCTTTTAATTAAAAGAAACTTTGGCTCAGATAAGGCCGCGTAGATAGGCCCCCAAAACCGAGGCTGAGTGCTATCGACATTCTTTTCTCGGGCGGCGGGGAATATTTAATAAGCGTTATCATTGAAATACGAGCAAGTCCCCCGATCGAAGAATACAAAAAAAAAACAAAATCAAGTTTAATTTCCTGAGGCAGGAGAAGACATAATTAATGTGATTCTTGATAGTCCAAACAGGTTGTACTATCGCCCGCTAAACATGAGCTTTCCAAATTAAGTTTATGTCGGATGAAAGAGGTAGCCCTAATATCCAACCAGTGAAAACATGTGCAGTTATAATTTCCCAGCTATTTATTTCGATATATTTATTTGGATCACTAGAAAGTCGGAGGAGTGTCAAGTGTGGGAGTTTGGCTATTAATTTAAAGATATTTTAGGGTTTTATGGAGGGAAATGAAGTTAAAGAAGTTTATTTTAAATTATTTCTAAATTAATTATAAATAAAAATTTTCTCTTAGTTTTTTTAAACTGTTTTTTGTATTTTATTTACAGAACACGATCCCTAACAAATTGTTACACCTCCAAAAAAAAACCCATTAGCCTTATTGAATTACTTCTAAAGGCCTGCTAATTACAACTTTCTTTTTTCTACAGACAACGCCCACAGAACTCTATGAAAATGTATCCCCCAAAAAACCTTTGCAAAAATATATAAAGAAACACGGTAGAATAGAGTTTCACCTGCTGAGTACAAAGTGCAATTAAACTAATTGAAAGGCCCTGGCTGCATCTGAAAATTCAAATCACAAGAAACGCATCTTTCGGCAATCATTTTTGATGGATGATGATTCCTACAACGTCGTCGACGAACGGCTGCAATGTCAAAGGATATCCCAACGAGAGGCAGACTAATGCCCGCAAACATATATCAAAAAAACAAATATCGGCCGGTCGTCTGGGCTAACTGGAGAGCCAGCCAGACAAAGGTAAGGCCGGGCGAGCAGGCGAGGAAATCCAGGTGCATTTACAAATTTGACGCCGCCGGCTTTTCAGCTAAAACCAAAAACCAAGCCGAAGAATGGAAACAAAACACACACACACACACCCAGCACACACAGGTCTGGGACTCCCGGCAGAGAAGTGAAAAGAAGATGCACAATGCCAGATAAATGCCACGATGTGAGCGATGATGATGTTGGTCTGCGGCTGCGGTACCATAATGCAGAATGCACCTTGCCAGAGAGCCCAGTCCAGAGAACCCAGTACCAAAAACCAGTCCAGGCCAGAGCCAGGCTAATGATTTCAAATGCTAATCGAGGCGGACGGACAGCCGAGAGTTTTATACCGGGCACGCGTTTTATACCTGCCTTGTACATGTATATCGAAAAGGTTGTCGAAGCCGCAAGATGTACCCTCTGAGATACCGATACAGTTGCCGGTTTGGTCGATTCCCTCGAAAGGATGCAGGTGGAAACTGATTTTCAAGAACACTGGAAAGAAAAGGGTCTTTTGTTTGTCTAAGGCGTGTGTGTGGTGTGGCTGCGAATTAAGGGCGCCGCTGGGCCTGGCCATCATATATCGACTTCCCGAAGTCGAACCCCTATCAGAAATGGTTCGAACTTTGATGGCGAAAGGTAGATAAAAGTCAGGGGTAGAAACCTACACATGTCCTGGAAGTGACCTCATATGAACTTTGTTCTAAAGTTGTAAAGAAAGATTATAAAAAACAAAGTATTTCTTAGGCATAAATCAGGGGAGCTTAGGGAATACTTTGGCATATTTAAAATGCATTTGCTTGAGTAAGAAAATACTTATAAAAATATACAAAATATTTAACTTTAAACCAGGTTAAATGTATTTTTAGATATTTAGAATCTATTCTAAGCTTAAAAGTACTTAATTGTTATACCTTTACAATTTTTCTATTAAAATTGTAAATGAAAGATAGCAAAAGTGAAATGGTATATATTGTCTCGACTCTCAAAACCCCTCATCCCTCTGACTCAACCAAAACTTTACCAGTTACTCATAGACAGTCTCCCTTAGCCCTTTTGGCCACTTTGATCGCTAATTGTCTCACACTCGAGGCTTTAGCTCAGTTGGCCTTTCAATTGCAGCTTTCTTTTGGCCATTTCGAATGTCGTTTGTGTGAATTTATGCATAAAATATGAATATGTCTCGGCGAAAAGTTTATTGAAAACGTGTCTCTGTCGCGGGTTTTTCCCTGCCACTGCTCCTGCTCCTGTTCCTCCTGAAGTCGCGTCGTCCTGCATGCGTTATAAATCACGCAAAGTTTCCCAGAAAGCGAACTTTACGCAGCACTAGCAGAAGTTTTATGTCATCAAGTTTGGCAGGCGGGGAGAATACTTTCCGCTTTCCACTTTAATTTTTTTTTACTTTTTGAAGGCGAGGGAAGCGATCATAGTTCAATGAGCAAATTGCACGTTGATTTGTTAGACTTGAATGCTGGCGACGACTTCCTCCGGCGATTGCTTCGATATTTGCCTGAAAGAAAGTTCCCGCTTCCGAAGAGCCTTTGTGCCCTGTGATTAATGAGCTAAAACCACCGAAAAAGAACTGCAAAAAATTAAGTAAAATCCACCTTTAGCCAGAGCCAGAGCATAAAACGCAGCTCAGAAACTTTGAACTTTTCGCTCTTGGTTTTTGGGAGTTTTTGCGGGCCGCCGAAAGTTATTAAAATCAGTGAAGGAGAAGGACCTCGACGGCAGGGGGCACATCCTTGGACATATATAATTAAGCCCTCCTCGCAAGAAGTTCAATACCAAATCAAAGTTAATCGGCCTCGTCTGCACTCGAGTCGAAAGCCAGAAAGAAAAAGGTTGATGGCTTGCGTGACAAATGTCATTTGACTTTGGATTCCCCGCAAAATGCCACCAAATCGAGTCTAAACTTTGGATTTCGGTGCCCTAATGGGGGGCAGGGTATAATTTTCCAGCACGCATCCCCCCGCCATGGCCGCCGAATAATCGACGGTGAGAAGTACACAGCCAACTGACAATTGTCGGTAATTATGGGTTGTGCACAAACAAGACGAAATAAACCAAATCAAATACCATTTCATGGCATTTAAATGTAATTGGAGTTGGATTTGCCGCACAAGAACAGTGATTAGCTGCTCGACTGCCTGTCTGAATGACTTGGCTTTGAAGAGAGAAGGAAAAAATAATGCAGACCATTTAGACTGGCATGCAGAACAGTTAAGATATTGTCTAAGGTCTGTCATAATTCCAGGGGAATCCAAAGTCTCAGGGCTAAGACGGTTCTGTGGAAGAAGATGGCAAATTAGAGGTGGTTTTATGTGTACCTCACTTAGGGTAAGTTAATGAATATAATTAAATATAAAACAGTTATAGGAGCATTATCTTTCTTAAGACTTTTTATATACTTCTAAAGCGATAGTATGAGCACCTGAAAAAATTAGTAAAATTGATTGTAAAGTTTTCCTGTTAAATTTAAAATATTATTAATTAAATACCTATATATTTTTACCCAATATATATATATATTTCTTTTAGATAATAGCATACATCGTAAAACATTTTCATAGATAAATTTTCCTAGAAGCAATATTTAATACTAGTTCTATTTAGACAAAGCTTGAGTTTTTCCCTAAGATTTATTTCTCTGCCTTTCTTGGATCTCAAAGAATAAATAAATGTGGTGTGACATTGAAAAAAAGTCTGGAAATTTTAGAATCAAACCTATGACTCATGATTTTAGCCTTAAATAAATAAGATATCTTTTAGTTCTTCCAAGAATATTCTTCAAAAACCCCTTGTAATCCAAGTATAAAAACCCCAAAGCTTCCCAGGAACCCAGCTTTCTTTCAGTAGACTTCCGATTAGATTTCAATTTAACGACTTTCCCCCACTCGCTCTTCAGAAAACCAATCTTTGGAGATCCAACAAATCAAATAAAAGCCATTCAAAGTTTCGTATGAAACCCAAGCAGAGCCACAAATATTTTGATGGCCTGAAAGTGATCTTCGATTTTCCATAGCTCTTATCTATATGGGTTTTTCATCCGCTCCGAAAGCCGGAAACTATAGAGTGCACATTTGGAGGCAAGGTAACGTAATTTATGCGATTTTACGAAAGTAAACTCGAAGAATTCCGAGACAGAGTGGTGCCCCCCGCCTGCTTAGCATTTAAATGGTGGCCACATTTCCGCCTCCAGGGATCCGCCGAGTGCCAAAGAGTTGAACTTATTAACATTTAATTCGAAATCAAAGTAAGAATGACTTGGCCCCGGGCCAAACTCATTACGGATGCGTGTGCATTGCCTCAAGGAGAGTCCTGACCAGCTGGAACTGTAAGCAGAAGCCTTTATCGGCCGGAGGTGACAAAAGTGTTGCCTTGCATTTGGCAGGTGACCAGGTAGCAGTCACCCGACTCCTTCATTAGCATTTCCAATGGATTTAGGGGCCTTCGGTGCTCTTTCTTTCCTGCAGCTAATGAAATTTAAACAGCTCTGAGCCGGGGCTGAGCCCAAGTTTCTTCTACCAAGTTCAATAGGTCGTCTGAATGTCTGGGCCTGGGCTCCCGCTGACAGAATTCGTCTTTTCGGGTCTTATGCTAATGCCGCACGAGGGCCAACAAAGGAATTATTTAATTTACGCTCCGCAGCCGACTTCTCAGTCACTTTGCTTGATTCGCATTATAATTTACACGCATGTTAGGCGCTCGTCTTTTACCATTTTGTGGTTTTATTTTTCCTCCAACATAAACGACGACATAAATATGGTTCTTTGGCGGGGAACTTCTTTGTTTGTCCCCAACAAAGGGGGAAATTTGTTGGATGAGAAGTTGTGAAAAATTGTTATTGATTTTGGTAAGCTTTGTCTGAGCCCGAACTTTACGATCGTCTTAAGAACTGAGAAACGTGCTTTAGGTAGTTTTGAAAAACTAACACCCCAAATGAAAGGGTTTTCTTTAAGAAGCCAGAAAAAATTAAGGTTTTTTAAAATTATTTTCAGAGGTTTGCTATAACTTTCCAAGGCTAAAAATATATATAATATATTTCTTGAAGTCTTGTTTATAAATTAAATATATTGCATGAAGATCTAAATTAATTTTAAGAAACCCTCTGCAATTTCAAGCTGTTTAAACTCTTTTTCCCCGTTCACTCTGAACATTAATTCCTTTGCTAAAACCCAAAAAATGATCGTCTAAATTTTCCCAGCTCAATATCTGCGTTTCGCCCGAAATTTCATTTAAATGTTCAGCTGTTGGTCTTCACACCGGGAACGGCAAACAAAAGTTGGCTTAAATGAGCTGGTTGGGGCCCCTCCGAGGACCTCCGGCTATCATCAGCTGCCTGATGTCGTCCTGTGACACATCAAAATAATCCTCGACAGCTTAATTATGTACGCTCCTCTATATCCCGGTGTGTGCCTGTGTGAGTGTGCCAAACAATAACCCACGAGCAAACACATCCTTTCTGCCATTATACCGTATATTCCACCGCTGAATTCCATTTTTTTGTGTCTGAACCCAACGGAATGAAAGGATTTATGCGCAAAATGCCACCCGCAAGTGGCCGGAACAGCCATTCAGTAACCAAAAAAATAAAAAAATGGAAAAAAAGAATTCCCCGCCAGAGTGCTGGATATTATGAATTTTCACAACGCTCGGCTGAGTGGCTTAAACGTCCTGGTAATTATTTGCCGGCAGCGCCTGCTCCTCTCACATACACACATTTGGAGTGGAGAACGACCCAAAAAAATAAATGTTTTAAATGACAACAATTTTCACTGGCGGCCGCAACTTTTAATGAGAAAAATTACCGCGTGAAGAATGAGCCCAGACCAGCGACAAAAATATAACAAAAAATGTAAATAATTCTTATCATTTTTGGACTGTCAAATATCACACTCCGGCGGAGCCGCAAAGCAACCGCAGGCCCAAGGAACTAACACCTCGGCGCGCATCCTCTTATCTGGTCGAAACAAATTGTCGGGATCAGGACCAGACCTAGCAGCATCCTTATCACACACGGGCCTCTTGCTTATAAATAAATATATTTAAGCCGCGACATCTGCATGCATCTTGTTTCATGTTTTGGAAACTGGGTGTTCTACGTAGGTGTTGCTGGCAAATGTTTGCCAAAGATTTACGCCGCCGGGCGGAAGTTTTCCTTCCTTTTTGGAGTACACGCTAAACGCTCTTCCAGCTAATCCCAAGTGTGATAATTCTCGGTGTGTGACATTGACATTGTGGAGAGTGTGAGCAGAGATAAGTTTCCAGTAACATATGTCGGTAATGATTGCGCCCGAGCTGATGGATGTCGAGAGCTGAGGGAAGGCAACCCAACCCAACCTCGGCAACGAGCTATGATAATGAGCTGGAGCAGTTGCCGCATCTCTAATGGAACTGGGTGTGGGTTACCTCACGTAATGCGACTTGATAGTTAAAGTTTCGTTGTGAGAGTCAAATTCCAGAGATTGCTGACTGAAACCTGCTCTGAATCAGCTATGAGTTTTGATATCCATGACAATCTGCTGAAATGAGAGTCAAGGATGCGGAAAGGGACTAAGTTTCCATTTCAGAATCCTTGCTGATTTGCTCTGGTCCTAGGGAGTTGCCTAAAGCTTTTAAGACAAATATATATTTATCAGAAAATCTTGTTATTAATGAGCAATAGAAAAGGCTACTTTCCTAAAGCCAAAACGGAAGGAGTTGGCATATATATGTATCTTTCCCAGGCCCAAATGCTAAAAAGACGTTAATAATCGACAAAGACCCATTATATCCTGATCCCATTCGTTATGCAGGCCTGGGAAGAAGCCTTCTCGATGGCGGCGTTATCACCTTTTAGGGACAAACAACCCAGGAGGTCCTGGGCCACAGGACTAGCCGGACTCGGGCTCGTTAAAATTTCATTCGTTTGCCCTTTCATTAGCGAAGCTGTGATAATTTTACCCCGAAAAAAGGCGACGGCGAGTATCCATCCCATAAGAATAGGAATCGGTGAACGGACAAGAGACGGCGGCGGCAAATGGAACTGATCTCATCTGATCTGGTTTAAATATTACGGTGGCTGTCGGCAGTTCAAAGGACCCCGTCATCGGTCTGGGCGAGAGAGAGGCGCTGCCCTACAACACATTTTGATTAAGCATGAAGTCGTGTCTACGGGTCCATGCTTCCATGGTTTTGGGGGTCTATGGGACTATTTCCTTTGTTTTTTCCGCATTAAAATTCTTAATTTATTTCAGTCAGCATCGGGCGCGATGATGAGCATCGGCTGAACTTGAGCAAACAGCACTCAAGTGCAGGCCGCGCATTAGGCACAGTCATTCCCACCGCCCCAGCCCTTCTTCAAATCCATCCATCGAAAACCATTCCCCGAATCATGCTCACACTGTCTGTTAGTGAAACTCCTTTTACACTGGGAAAAACAGAGTACATAAAAATCTTTGGTAAAATATAATGAAGCTTAGAACGTAAAGACGTAAAATTTACCTTGTTTTATTATATTTCAAAAAGTAATATTTGCTTTATTGTTTTAAAATCTTTTTTTTTTTATTTTTTATTTTTTATTTGCATATCATCTGTAAGCAAAAATTAATTAAAATTTATTAAAAAACTTTACTACATAAACTATTTGCAATTTAATAGTAAACCTTTGTATTTAAAATGAAATTTATTTTTCAAAGCAAAAACGACTTGGGAATTATAAGACTTAAATAACAATTCAAATAAATTAGATTATGAAAATACATTTAAAGTGAATTTTAAATCTGAATAAATCTTCTAAATTTTTTATTAACCATAAAAAAACTGATTTTATATCTATATCCCTTGAATTTTCTTTCAGTGCCCAATAGCTCTATATTCCAAGAGTTGGGCGTAAACTGCGGCACATTCTCAGTTCAAAGGTGTGTGTGGGCCCGATGCGTGAAGTGGGCGTGGCGGCGCCCTCTTCGCAACTGCAGCACTTGATTGTGCAATAAAAATTGAGGGGCGGCAAGGGCATCGCGAATTGCTCGACTCTGGCCCAAAGAGAGAGACACAGCTGTGGGCCATTCGCCACGCTCTTCCACTTCGATTATTTATTTATGTTCATGTTCCTGTCGCGATGCGGTTTTTGGGAAGGTGCCAAGTCATCGAGGATCGCTCAATTTGCTAAGCATCTGAGGCCAGATGGCGGCGCCACGGCCCAAGTTCCGCTCCTAATAAGACAATAACAGATTTCTTGTAAATTATGGCCGGCAGGGTGCGAGAGAGGGTGGAACAGACTGCATATGAAAAATGAGTTGTTAAGGTGGCAACACAACATAAGGTGCACGCAAGGGATGGGGAAGGGGAAGGGCGTTCATTTCCAAGAAAGTCTTTCGATTTAATTAAAAAGCACCCCGTATGCGAAGACTAAAGTAATATCAAAGGAAAGCACAGCCTGAAGGCATAGCCATGAAAAGCTATAGACGGAAAAGCCCAGACAAATGTTTGCCCTCGGCATGCACAGCGGGGAAAGTCAAATAATTCAGGAAACCTATTAAATATGAGAAATAAATAACAGAATAAATTAAAAATTAAAATTGAATTCAAATTTAAATATAACAACAAATAAGCACATAAATTGGTAATGGATGATTCCAATCTTATATACATTATTTAAAAAGTATTCAAAACTTTGGTAATATCTGTGGCACCCCTTTCCTTTGGAAAGGAAATTACAAAGATCTGTCATTTCATATTAACTTCTAAAAAATATTTCTTAATTTATATTTCATAAAAATAAATAAAATAAATAAGTTAAAATTTAATTTCCAAAGATTTGTTTAATTCTTCTCATCATCACATTTTTCTATGGCTCTACACATGTATCCTTTTTACTAAGACCTTACAGACATCTTTCTTTATTGAATCCCTTTTTCCACTTAAATTTCCACTCACAGTTTTCTCACGGTGCAGGAAAGTGCACAAGTGATGTATGTGGGGGCCACGGAGATGGAAAAGATGCGAGGCAAACTGAATGCCAATGACAAATTTATGTATAAACTTTAGCGCTAAAGTGCCACTAACTAACCTCTTCACACACACACACACACCTGTCGCCCCTGGATAAAAGGTGAGTGCAATGGCACGGCGCTTTATGAAGGAAACCAAAGGATCTATGAATAGATGCACCTGAGTTAGAGGACGAGCGATGAGCACCCACAATAAGGACTCCCACGTTGATTACTATCAAAAGAGCGGCCTTCTGAAGGAGGGAGGCCAGAGACTGGAAAAAGGGGTTCCAAAATGGGATACAAAGGGGTCAAAAGGGGATCCATAAGGGAGTTCCAAAAGGGGTCCAAGGGGAGGTACAAATGGGGCTCCAAGGTGTGGTCCAAAAGGTGCCATAAAAGGGGATCCTGCAAGTGGGTGCAAAGCCTCCTGACAATGTCAATGTGCTGCGGCTGCCGCGCAGCTTTTAATGATTTATTTGAGAAAATTTACACGTGAGCGCCAGAGAAAAAGGGGGCGTGGTGGCTGGGCGAGTCGGTGAAAACAAACACTAACACACAGACGCCGGCAAACAGAAGATGAATGGAAATGGGAGCCCGCATGGAAATGGAACTGGAACTGGAACATGGCAGGGCCACGTCGAAACGGAGTAGTCGGAGTCCAAGAACATATGGCAAAAGGAGGTGGAAGGGGCCAGCCTGGTGAATTAAGTTGCCAGACCATGAAATGCTTTGGCACGTACGTAGCGCCAATTCCGCGAAGCTTTTTGCATAAACAAAAGACAGCGGCGTGGGTGCAGAAAAGGGGGTTGAGGGTTGGAAAGTATTGGGCACAGGGCCAGGTGGGGTTCTTCCAGTTCTCGGCTCTACCTTGCTATCTTCTCTCCTTCATCGCTCGTTCGCTTTTTGTGTGTATTATTTCTGTTACAATTCGCGGTGTTTTTTTCATATTCCTTTAACGATTTATCATGCGAAAATTGTCTGGGGCCAAAGCCAAGCTCACTTTGCATATGCCAAGCTGAAGCTATGCACAGTGGGACAAGACTTGATGATAAATGTTAAAATAAATTTAATAAAATTTGGACATTATCGTTGAAACAAGGATATACTAACGATAAAATATAATAATAATTTGTAAAAAAAAATCTAAAAAAGTGAATTATAAAAATGTATTGCTTGGAAGGGTGATTTCTTAACAGCTTAAAAATTGATAAACTGTATACTTAAAGCTAGGAAAATTATATTCTTCCTAATATACATTTAAGGTTTAGGTTGAATACACTAAATATTTATTAAATATATATTTTTTAATTTTAATAAAATACTCATGGCAAATAAAATTAAGAAAGGAAAGGTTTTAACTTATATTTATTGTGACCTTATTTTATTTTAAACATTTTTTGTACTCACAAGTTATTTTAAAAGCATAAATTTAAATTATTTTAGCTTTCTCTAAAGAAGTCAGTTGAAATTTCTTCTAAATATAAGTAAATTAAATCATAGTTTATTATTAATATATTAAAGTTTTAAGAAGATAGGGCTTATCCCAGTTCACAAACAATTCCATCTCCAACAATATATGTATGTTAATTTTGAACTCTTTACGCAGTAAAATCTTGTATCGAAACCGAAATAATCAATGATTTCACTGATTTAAATTGCATTTCCCGCATCCGTTTATTATTGCGAATTTCCATATTGATGATGATTTTCCACAACCGTGATTCAACCACCGTGCAGGCGTTTACTATTATTGTTTTACCACCTGCGGGTGTTTTTCTCTCCCAGTGCCGCCGCGCTCTCCTTTGGCACTACGTAAATTTAGTCACGTTGTTTAAATAATAAACTGCAGTTCACACACACGCCCCCGCAGAAACACACACTCGGCCCCGGGCGAAATTATGCAAAAGCAAAGAAAAGATATATCTGGGAGTCAGAATCAGAGACAATGGCCGGAGTTATGATGACAATGTGCATACGTCATGACGGCTGAGGTGAGGGAGTTACGGCAACGAAGGGCTCCCAACTCCCCAACCCACGGTTCAATTTGGTTTATGGCGCCCGAAACCACCTGAAACTGATTCCCAGATACAACTCAATCAGGGAGCAGGTGGAGCACTGGCCGGAATGGGAATAGAAATAAGCACAATTAATTATGGTTTATCGCTAAACAAATATCTCTGGGCCTTTTAATTAGCATGAAATATACGAATTCTCGGATAAGATCTGTGTGTAATTTTATGGGCCAACTTGGGGAGTTTGGTGACCGTTAACGGTTGAACTCGGGTAGCGATATAGATCGAAAGTCGTTGTGAATTGAGCGATAAAGCCCTTAAAAACCCCAAGATGGGAAATTAATGGGTTGAAGTGGAGTTAAGGCTGGGGATAGAGCTAGTTAGTTAGGGTTCACCCTAGAGATGAGGTCAGAAAAATAATAAATTCATTATAAAATCTATGAAATTAAAGGCAAATTAACTTTATAATCTTATTTTTAATTAATAATATAAAATATCATAAAAGACTTTAAGAACCAAAAAACATCTAAAAAATATATTGTTTAAATTTAAACTAGTTTTAATTTATCGATAACTTTTTATTTTATCGATATCTAGTTAAATCTATTTTTGCATCGAGCAAACACGTGTATATATTATATTGACATTTTAATATGTCAAATTAATATATTAAAATATTTTTAAATTATATTTACATTACCAATTAAATATATATAATACTTCCGATTGAATCCGATATTTTCCCGATATCTCCTATCGCTTTTTTCTCTTCGATATACATCGCTAGTCCACCCCATTTTAGGGCAAAACTGACACAGCTGACATTTGCATACGCAACGGACTCCAGGTACGGAGCAGAGCAATTTGTTACATTGTTTTTACCAACTTAGTTGTGGACCAAGACCAAGAATTATTACGCAGCATAAATTACGGAAGGAATGGGGGGCGAGTGCGACCCACTTACCCGCCCGCAGGCAACAAAAGGGTTACCAAAAATAGCAATCCCAGCCATATAAAGCGGGAGACAGAGTGCCAGCATCCTCGACCTCATCCGCATCCTCCTTGTGGCACATAAGGCCATAAAATAGTTGTCGCTGGCTGCTGCCTGCTGGCCTCGGATAAGCATCTGGCCCCCGCTCTTTGCAGTTGGCCTCTGATTACTTCGTTAAGTTGCATGTTCCTACAAATTGTTTCCAAAGAAAGGCAATGAAAACGAAAATATTTCCCCCATTTCAAATACAAAATACAGAAAAGAAAAAAAAAGCAGAGAGGGGCTCCACGGACCGTAAAGGGGTTAAAGGTAATCACAACAGAACACAACATGAAAGTTGTGAAAGGTGCATCTCTCTCTCTTCTCTAGTTTATGCTTGGATCCCAGTGATCCCGATCTCTGGCCAGACGACTGCGCTGACTCCTGTCAAAATATATTCCAGCTCTTATCGGGGCTCTGTCATCGCAGACAAGTGCCTGTGCCAGTGCCAGTCTCTGGGAACTGGAGCTCTGGCCGGGGGAACTTCATTAGAGAAAGTCCCCCCAAACATACTATCCCCGGAGAGATGAGACCCCGGACCCCTTTGGCTACTAATTTTTAGTAGCTTTGTTTTGGTGTGTATATTTTGTCAAAGCTAATTAGTACGTTGAACCATTAACAATGCAGCTCCTCGCCAGTGATGAATATATGACTGAGCCCGAACCCCGGGCGGAGTGTGAACTGCACATTTTCGTCTTCTTTCTTTCGGGTTTCCTCCAGTCATTATGACATTGGCATTAGCATAATACGCGTATTATGCGTATTAATTACAGCGCAGACATTTGCATTTAAACGCCTATTTGTTCCAGCCAGACCCAAGACGATCCCAAGACGGTGGTGGGTCCGAGTCCCGAATACCTCATAATACCCACACTCCCCGGTAGCCAAAGCTTGGGCTGTAATTATTGAATTAGAAGACAATAGAGCCTAAAGAGGCAGAAAGCGGCAGAAGCCGCGAGATGCGTACGCTTTGATAGCCAACAGAGACGAGGCAGAGAAAAGACCACCCGAGCGTGGAGGAATATCCAAAGATGATGATGAGGCCAGGACAGGAGAACAAAAAGAGTTATTATGTGGATATTTGCATAAATTTCACGCCCTTGCCGGTGAAATCAATCGGAGAGGAAGTGCCCTGGGCCACCGAGGTCGTTCTCAGAGTTTAAACTGACATTCAAATTCTGGATTTTAGAAAACAAATAGTGTACAAAATTTCATTATTTATGTATTAATAAATAAATAAATATAAATCTTTAAATACAAACCTTTATAAATTTAAATATTAAATATAATAAACCCAAAGTTAATAACAATATCACATATCTTTCACCACACTCAAAATCCAATTTAACCCATCATGCTAAGAAACTCGCTGCCCAGATGATGGACATCGCTAAAATGCTCCAGCAGGGACTTGGGACACCTTGGATACACCTGATTGCAATCGCTGCCAGCTGCTCCCAGTCGCTCGGCCTGCAGGTAATCGTTGTCCGAGTGTTCGGCCAAAGGATCCACCGAACTGGAAGGTCTACAAAATTAAAAGGTGTGATATAAATCAACTCCTCGATATAGCAACAATCCCACGATCGTATACTCACGTAAGCAGGATGTGAAGGACTTCGCCCAGCAGGCCATTCCGATCGTCAAAGGGTGCGGCGGCACTCTCGCAGATGCTTTTCAGGACACAGACTCGACCATTGAGCTTCATGCGAATGGCCAGGGCGGTGAAGGCTTCGTAGACCGACCAGCGATAGCTGCCCAGGGCCTGGAGATCTTCCTGCAGGATATTCGGATCCAGGCCCATCTGTTCCTCCGACTTCTGCAGGATCTTCTCAAAGATAGTGGCATTCTCGGGCAGCCGCCTGGCAGTGATTCCATGGACATCCTTAACCCTCAACTGCTTGGCGGAGTAAGGCAGAAAATAGTCAGCTTTCAAGACATAACCAGTGACCACATGTTCCACTTTAAGATCCTCCACGGGAATACCAAAGCCAGCGATCATCTGAAAGGGAGTTGGTTTTATTCTTCTAAAATCTGAGTGTGGAAACTTTAATTTTCTCACCTGCAAACGTGTGGGATTGCCTCTGGGATAAATCAAGGGCAGCCATCGGGCTTTTCTCACTAAAATATCACTCTCACTGTGAAGACTTGAAGCCTCCTTATAAATATTAATAAAACTTAATATAAAAAGAACTATTTTTATTAAAAAACTCATGGTTTAGTCCTTGGAAAGCGCTTTAACTACACAATAACTTCACAGCTCAACAGCAGAATGATCACTAAATTAGCAAACTTCAATAAGATTTCACTTTAGTAGCAGACAACCGATCAAAACTGATGACTTTCTTCGATTAGAAAAAAACGAAAGTGTGATTAGCTCCAGGCTATATAGCACACTTTAGTCACGATCAGAACTGGAACCAATATATCAGCCGACACTGTAAGCTTTCTGGCTCCACAAAAGTTCACGTTCTCTCAATTAACACTCTGTCGAGGCAGACCAACTTTTGTTTCCTTCACCAGACCCAGTTGCCACACAGAACACTGAGCGAAAGTTTTTGCTTAATGAATTCTTTCGATTTATTGTCTCAAAACAAGACCTTGTCCAGGTTGTGATGCAGTTCGCTAAAGTGCTGGAGCAGACTAAGCCGGCACTCCTTGAAGACCCGATCGCAGCCAGCACCGGACTGACCCACCTTTTCCGCATAATAATACTCGTTATCCGAATGTGTGGATAGTTTGTCCACGGAGGAGGAGGGTCTGTGAAAAAATGAAAATGGAAAATATATATTTTCTAGCTTACCCTTAATTTTAAAATATTAAATCATAATTATAATATAACTCACGTTAGCAATATGTGCATAATATCCGCAAAAAGCCCATTGGCAAAGTGAAAGGGCTCCTCGGCCGCCTCGCAGATGCTCTTCAGCACACAGATCCTGCCCTGGTAGCCCATCCGATCCGCCAATCCCTCCAGTCCCTTGTACACAGTCCAGCGATAGCTGCTTAGAACATTGTTGGTTCTGGTCAGCAGCTTTCTGGTGTTCTTGCCCAGCTCATCCACGCCGACGAGAAAGTTCTCGAACATGGGTTTCCGCTGTCTTCTCGCTCCTGTGATACCTGGCGTGGCCACTTGGGTGAGTGGCAGGGCCGTGGGTGTCCTCAACTCATCGGGAGTAGTGGGCAGCCAGTACTCAACCTTGAGGACATAACCCGTAGTCACCGCCTCGTAGTTGAGGTCCTCCAGGGGAATACCAATGCCGCCAATGAACTGGAAGAGGAATCAAGTTTGTTAGGATTGAAATCTATGAGTATTCATTATCATCCTACCATGACACGAGTGGGCGAGGTGGTGGGATAAATCAGCCAGGGAATGGGCGCTCTTTTGCTCCTCTGATGCTTGGAGAGACTCCCTAGGGTGGCCATCACCTGGCAGAGCAGGCAACTGGCCAGTATGACGGCTAAGCTCGACTTCATGTGTCTGTTTATAGAGCGAATATTCCAAAGCGTGCTAATGCCAGCCCGTTTCCTGAGATACTAAACCATATTCTTGCTGTTCTTTTTTTCTGGCTCACGAAATTTTCATTTTGATTTCTCAATAAAAACGTCTTGATCAATCGTTCCCAGAAGAAGACATCTACTTTCTCGCGCGAGAATGTTACACATTCTAGCAATTAGCACCTCCACTCCGCATGGAGACGGGGTCAAGTGGTAACCGTGTAAATCTTGCATATTCCGGTTTTCTTTTCTTGGCCACTTCTCACTTATTCAGCGGAGTTGCTGCCAATTCCAACGCCTATTAGAATAATGGCTGCTACAACCTGTTATTTTTGCAAAATGCATTTAGTTGACGCAAATACTTTCTTCAAGATGGGTGCACTTAGTTGGGAGTTCTTCTGGGGAATGGTCTTGGTTGTAAGTTTGGAATTGGTTCAGTGCTTTCTGGTCTTTCCACGTCAGGGATCTTTTGGGGTAAGTAAATATGAAAGGATTTAAATTTAGTGGATTTCATTCTTCAGTTACTTTAAGTTGCTGGCTGCCGTGGCTGTTCCTTTGGATTTGTCGCCCAAAACTGTCTACATGGCCTTTAATTTTGAGTCCAACTATGCACTGCCCTCCAATGATTCCTACAATCAGTGGATTGATAGGGTGAGTTTATAGGATACTCCTTTAAAAAAAATATATATAAATAAAATATAACTTATCCTCCCTCCTTTAGTGGCAACTTTACGAACCCTTTATGGGCGTCCCGGGCAATGTGACCCCTATCAATGCCCGTCAGCAAGCTAGCGAAGACTTGATCAACCAGGAAGAAAATAAGGAAGAGCAAACAGCCGAAGTGAGACGCCGCTCGGTGGGATCGCCACCTCCTTTCCGGCGACGCGACTTCTATCTTGGCATCATGAACTACCTGTCCCACTATGGGTTCAATG
Source organism: Drosophila ogumai (assembly GCA_018904815.1). Taxonomy (NCBI): domain Eukaryota; kingdom Metazoa; phylum Arthropoda; class Insecta; order Diptera; family Drosophilidae; genus Drosophila; species Drosophila ogumai. Next base: position 70,285 of record JAEIIJ010009710.1, on the reverse strand, counting down.
GCTCCGCCTGCCTGCTCCGCGTCATCTGTGAGGTCAGCGAGGCGCCTTTGGATGCCCACAATGGGCTGCTGGGCAGCCTCTTTCAGATTCTGTTCATGTGAGTGGGGAGGAGAGGCAGGAGAGCATTTCCTTGACTAATTATGATATCTTTTGCCGCAGGCCAACGACGAGTGCCGCGGAAGAGGAACTGCAGCACGTGGATGCGTTGTACGAGGCCACCGATGCGGGCACGCGTGGCCTGGGTTGCTCCGATTACGTGGCCAACTGCGGACACAGTGCCCTGGACCTGATAAGCGTGGTGCTGTGAATAATTCCTGCCAAGAAAGATATAGGAAAATAAGACTTTAAGCGAAATTTTGGAGAGGTGGTGTTTATAAGGTAGAGGCTTTAAGTGAGATGTATTGATGGTTCTTGGACTTTTCTTCGACTTTGACTTAACTGTTTAAATTTCTTTAAAATAAATTGATACAAAAAAATTAAAATAAATCAATATGTCTATTGATATCAATATTTATTCTTTTTAGAAAAAGCCTTCCCCTATTGCGTTTTAAAATTGATTTAAAGGACTTAATCAATGTTTCTCCTGGACTTCCCGAGTCACCTCCTGCTGCGGCGTGAAATGTTTTAATTTCGCTTAAAGAGCTTAAGGACGACGACACAGTGTCGCGGCAACAAAGGAGATGAAGAGCTGCGGAGCTGAGGCCAAAAAACGTAGTCCTAAGCTGGCCGCAGGGATCTGGTTTTGGATTTTGGTTTGCTTAGGGGTTTTCAGCTGGGTTTACCTCACGTTTGGACATGTGTGATGTCTGCTTTATATTTTTTCCACTCTGTGTTCTTTCCCTTTGCTTTTTGTTGGCTCTCTGATCGCTTTTTCCGCTCCTTTTGTGTAGAATATATGTATGCTCCTGCTCCGTCTTTGTCCTTTGAGTGCGTTTTGCGGGCTGTCAACAATGCCCCAGAGGAGTCTCCTGTTCCGTTGTTCTTCGTTGTGTTTTTTTTTTTTATTTGTTTGTTTGCTATTTCTTTGATTCGATTTGCCGCCTTAAAGGACCCGGCCAGAGAGCCGAATGTTCCGGCGAATGGTGAGAGCGAATTACGCCTTCTTTGATTTTGCCAAGCCATTGAAATCATAATTAGAAGACAAATGATTCCTCTTTTCTTCTCAAGATCCCCAGACAATGGCCAGGCATCGAAGCTGAAGTGCTTATGTACGCCACAGTTTGAGAAAGGTTCCCAAAAAAAATATATAAAAAACACACAGAGAAACTTGAGTATTAATAAGCTTAGAGGAAGGAGTTGGAGTTTGAGCACAACAAAAAAAAAAGAAATGGGATCGGGGTTAATGCAATCTTGGAAAATATAATTGCCGAAAAGGTCTTTAGTTTGTATAAATATAAAATTCTTGGATTGTCTATTATATTTTGTATTTAATTGATTTTGTTTTTGGTTTTTATTGTTTGTAAATAAAAGAATTAAAAGGAAAGGTAGAATTATACAACAAAATTATTATATATGTAACTCTGAATTTAAGTATGTATTCAAATTCACTTATAGGAATAGTATTTTTGTAAAAAAATATCCAGCCGTTCTTATCTCCTTTTCTGTTAATAAAATATCTCTAAAAGATCCTACCCTCCATAACCTAGGCCACCTTCTCCCATTACTAAGAATAACATCCATCAATTCATATCCATGTCTTGCTCCTTGACTATCTCCACCTTAACTATATATGCATTTCATATATCCCACAGACCACTTCATCTTCTCTTATATCTCAATTGTGGGATCATAAATGCCAACCAGCAAATGTGATCCATCTCCTTGGGACTCCAGTTCATTTTTATGAGTTTTTCTGCAGCTCATTTCATCACTTCAACATGGAGAGATGTCAGAGGATGTGTCCCCACTGATTTACGGCTCAAGCTAGAGATGTCAGTTTATTTTCGTGTTTCTCTGTTTTTAAAACTTGGCATTGACATTCGACTATATAACATCTACATGTTAATGGGGTGCGGGCAGGTGTTAAGGAGGTTATCCACGCGATCCACGCTTCCTGTTGCGGTTAGCCTGGGGCTGTGCCTTGTCTCTCCCTCTGGAATTCATTTGCCTTTTGGAGGCTGATACGAATTGATTTGTAATTAGTTGCAGTTGCAGTCAACAATGTGATTATGTCGAAGGAGGAGCCTTCTGGGAGCTCTGGGGGCGGAGTGCGATCTAGGGTTACACAGATGCGAGCAGACCGACCATGATCCCGAGAAGCGGATCCACTTGAGATCTTGAGGTTTAAGCATAAATTACACATTCTGAGTGGAGGAGCACAGGGTATTATCCTAGGCAATTGACAGCTCCCTTAAGTAGTCATCTATCCATGACATATGCGGAATGTCGACTCTCGGAGGGCGTTCTGGTGAGTTGTAAACGCATCTGTGGCCAGGGATTTGGTCCTGCCTCTGCCGATCTCCATACCCACTCCCTTTCCCGCCGCCATGTGTCGGCAACTGCTCCGTATCCCATGACCGTTGACAGTTCGGTGTTGTAAATTATTGTACGGCAACTGTCAACCGCTTTGAGGTTTCCATTTAATAAATTCAAGTACTTTGTGGGTGCGCACAGGCGGGTTATTAAATTAGAGTTTAATCCACTTCGGACACGCGTCTGCGAACATTAATTGAATTCATAAATGAGCAGTTTATATGATATTTATATATTAACTAATTACCGTTTCATTCGATTGTTGTTTTCCTGTGCAGTCATTTTTTGTGCCATTTTTTGTTCCTTTTGGTTTCATCAACAATTGGATTAAATTCATAATGCAAAATGGCATTTAAAATGACGCTTTTAATAAAACCAAAGCGTGGTAGAGCAAAAAAAAATCATGGTAACGAAGTTGCAAAATTCCATTTGACTGGTTGGGGATTTTCGGTTTATTTTAATTAACTTAATGAAATGCATTTGGCGAGGTTTATAAATGTATATGCCGCAAGATTGTTGGTTCGGGTTAAAGGATTACGCAGTGGATTTGTTTATATTAAGTTTACTTAATATTGACGCAGACTTTTTTAAATCATATAATAACAAATTAAAGGATTACCGGAAGTTCTACGTTGATTATCCGGCTCGAAATACCAATATAAAAAAACATTTCCCATTAGTTAACCAGTTTTCCTTTTCAAAAATACTAATTTACTTATAAAAAGATATTAATTCACAAACAAAAACCAGAGATAATTATACAGAACCTGCTCACCTTTACCTTATAATAAACCTACTCCCAAATGATCTTTCGAGCATGGAATCTACCATTTTCTGGTTCTTATCAAACACTAATCTTAATGAAGAACTCCTTCAGATCTCTATCACAAGAAGTTCTCCCATGAATTTCCCGATTATATAGTTTCAAATGGCTGCCCACTAAAAACCATATCAAATTGTAAATGTAATAAAAACGGGAATCATTAACCAAGAAGCCGCAAGGTGTATTCCCACAAGCTCTACTTTATCGAGGCAAACATCAACACCTCAGCTCATCTAGGTTATCGGTCATATTCAGCGTCGGGTCATATGAATAATGTCAAATTATTTCATTGCACCAAGAACCCACCCTGCCCAATGCATTTAAATTTTGATCGATTGCCGGGAAGAAGGGAAACTAGTTTGACATTAATTGACTGCCAAATATGCACAAGCGCATGAAATTATGGAAAATCTTATTAAAGTCATCCCATCCTGGAAACCCAAAGAAAAAAAATCAACTCGGCCAAAAGTTCATAAATGCTAATGTGGCCCGGAGCCTGACGATGATTGATGGTCGCCACGGCGTAGTAAAAGTTCCGCAATGTGGGAAACCCCATTTCCCGCAGACTTGCGGCACCGGAAGACGGATCAATCCTTGGATGAAACTGTATACATTTCACCTTTGTGTGCTCCAGGTCGGTCCCCTTTTAAGCCAATTTAATCCCGAGCCGGCTTAGGACATTACGATCTGGGATTAGGCCATGTTGCAACATCTTTAACGTCGGCGCAGATTTTCTTGTTATATGCGTTGGCAAATATTTGTGAACGGGATTTGTTTGTAGGCGGTGTTCGCCTAATGATCTTTGCCAAAAAGGAAATCAGATTTTCCAGTTCCTGGGAAAGTAGGCGGCTCACCCAAATATCCTTTTGTCTGTCTAGTCCGCCTATCAGGCTCTTATTCAGCTGCATTTGTGTGTTTTTATTTGTCCAAGGGCGCGAGGGCGGGCTTTTATTATTTTTTCTCTGAAACGTTGGGCAGAAACAGTGTTGGCTTTTTTTAGGGATGAATTAACATTTATTTTGTGAAAAAGAACTTCACTTAAAAGGTTAAAACTTACACAGAAATAAATGTAGAAAAATGAAACACATTATAAGCACCAGTTTAAAATTGTTAAAGTAAAACTTTTGAACCAAAATAAATACAAATAAATGAAGAGAAAAATCCAGAGCAGCTAGAATGACAGCTCTGGCCAGGACCCTTTATTTCCCATTCCCCACATTCCTGGAACCCTTCATCCTTTTGACTCTCCATGTGTCTGCTTGGACTCCGCATCGCATAATTTTTCACTCGCTCGTTGTTCTGGTGCGTATATCCCTCGGCTGTCTGCTGCTTTTTTCCCCCTTCATATTTTTTTCATGTGTGTTGATAAATTTGCTTAGATTATTATCCTGGATCCTGGCGTGGCGCTTGGAGCTCTGCTTTGCCGCTATCTCCCTGTCGTAATTAGTCTCGAGCTTGTTTGCCCAGCATTTACACAGAATGCTTTCCCAGGCGCCGCCGCCGCACGCACTCACGTACGGACAGCGGTCGCCAGGACATGGCCTGAAGTCCTGGAGGCGGACAAACAAATGGGCTGGGCCTGGACTTACGTCTAGGCAAATTGCTGGAGGGGAATATGAATGAGTGAAATTCGTTTTTGCAGCACAAATACCTCATATTCTAATAGATAACCCGCCTTGGCGGCCCTAAATTGCGGGATATGTCAGGGAGAAAGCGCAGCTCTCTATCTCCAAGTCAAACTGGCAACCTTTTAGCATAAATTTCTACACTGGCTCTGCGGGCACGACAGGAAGTCGTCGCCAAACGCCTCCGTCAACCGCAATTTCCATTAGCAGCTCAAGGCAAGGGAACTCCATTCACATGTGGAATATGTACACATATATAGAGTGGTATATGGATGACGGTCCCGGGGTACATTTGACATTTTAAGGAGCGCCAAGTGAGTTGCAGGTAGCTCAGGTAAGCTGCCAAAGGAAAAGGCCCCCAGACGACAGCCTCGCCCATGGAAATGTCAACTGTTTTTAGCACGCACAATTTGAGGGAAAGCCAAACAAACACGAAAAAATAAACGAAGCCGGGAAAATCGCTCTCTACGGTAACATGAATATTTAAACGATGGACTGACACTGCCTGGCTGGCAACCTGCTCCAATTCCAATTCCCCGGTCCCCGGTGTTCTCGTCCCCACCTGTGGGCAGGGCTCGAATTACGCGAATGCAATGTTCAAATAGAAATTAAATGCCGGGGCAAACCGCATTTTAGACAAATGCCAAAAAGCGGGAACACACACTCCCGTATCGGCTTTCAGGACACGGGACCTTAGTCAGCATCCCTTGCCAGGAGCAGGAGCAGGTATCAGGCTCGAATCAACCACAACATGTACACCTACTTCCTCCCTGACACCCGAGAAGTTTCGCCAAAACAAAAAATATACCACAATGCCAAGGAAGTTGCGGCCCAAAACAGGAATACTCGGAGAGGAAATGCGGCCAGATCGAACTGATAGATAGGAAGTAAGTGTTGTATGGTAAGTGCCCCTGGGTCTGGCGATGGTTTCATGATAAGTTCAAGCTGAAGATTCGAAAACAAAGTGAAAATCGAAGACACAAAGCGGCTAAACCAAAACGCCAAGTGGAGAGATTGATCTAAGCTCTCAAGAAAATCAACTAATACTCTTATCCCAGAATCTAAAATGTATATAAAGAAAATGTAATGAGTTTTAAAAAGCAAAAATAAAACAATGTGTGCTCTTATCTGACCTGATTTCTGAGTGAATCCCTTCCAGACCAACGATCTCTTCCGAGTATTGCCAATTCCCGTGAGGCGAAGAGCTCACAAATCAAACTCCGCTTGCGGTGGACACTGGACATTAATAACGCCTCAGTAGAGCGCCGACAATGGTCCTTGGGATGTGCTGCTGCCGTCGAAGGCTTTTCAATAAAAGTTGGCCCCGATTGGCGGCAGCCGACAAAGGGCCGATACCGAACAATTGGCCAACAAAAGGTGGTCGAAATTACAGCGCACTTTCGATTGCAGCTCAGGCCAAAGCGTTTCGCCAAACGGGGCCAAGAGTCGGTCGAACAATTAGTCCACGCCCCCGAAGAACTCTGGAGCTGTTCTTTACACCTGGTAATTGCTCCGCAAAAACTTCTTGTAATTTTTCTTTAACGAATCTCAAATGACTGGACCGACCTTTGTCCCTTTGTTGACCGCATCTCCGGCGGACTCCTGTGGTTCTGGTTTTCCAGCTGCCCCTGGCAAGTGTGAGAAGGATGGTCCGTAGAAATCAGCTTGGCCCTATTAAAAGTGCAGCGACATTTATGGCCTTGATCTACACGCAGAGTTCTGGCTTTCTGATTGCCCCTGCAATTGGTCCTTGATGATTAATGTTCGGGTCCTCCTCCAACTGAAGAACTGAATGTTTTTCTGCAAAATTTCTTCAGTCCGAGTCAGCCAGAGCCTGTTTCTATTGAGGCATTGTCCTGGTGTAGGCGTTGGGCTCTTCTTTGTCCTTGGGTCAGCACCTTTTCTTTGCACCTTTGAGGCGGCAAACTCTTTTTGGTATTTCGTAATTCTTTTACAATGACCCTCGGATGACTTTGGAATTGTTTGTTTGGCAGCAGCTGAAATTGGCTTGCCGGGATCCCCAAAAGAAAAGATCTGAAGACTTATTTTGATTGGACTATTCATGTGTCAAAGGATCCTTTATAAGAAGGATTTTCTTCACACATTCTTTGGGTATATTCTTGATTCTTTGATGTATGTTTTTATAACTCTAAAATAATTAGTTTTGAAATACTTAAGCAGAGAAAGCACACCTTTTTAAGTAAGTTTCAAGCACTACTTTGGGTATTGAGCCATTTAAAATTCATCTTTTGATATCCTAAAAATATTAAAATAATTAAATTAGTTTTTAAATACTCAAGAAAGTAAATATACCCCTCTTAGGTAAGTTTCAAGTACTACTGTGTGTCTTAAGGCAATAAATATTTCTTAAAATTCATTAAATAATGATTCTGAAAATATTAAAAAATTGTTCAACATAAAAGAAAATATTCTAAGCACCTAAAGATTTAATAAATAATTTATAAGGCAAGCTTTCTTTCATCTTTAAACATGTTAAAATTTTTTACTTATGTATTTCCCACAGAAAATACACCCTATTTTCTTCTTATTAAACCCTAATCAAGGCCGCTAAGTGTTTTCCTTACAACTTTCCTTTTTCTTAATGGGTTTTCATGGATAATCCCTACCCCGAGCGGCATATACACATATATTTGTTTTACAATATTGCACACTTTGTGGGTCAATGATGTACCGGGCCCTGTAATAAGCAACTGTTTAAGCGTTTACCCCAAAAGAGATTTAACATTTTGATGGATTTTCAATAAGCCCCATTTCAGCTGGGGAATCACTTTGGCCGTTGATGACATGCCTCATTATTCGCAGGGGATCCGCTTTCGCAAAGGGTCCAATTAGAGAGTACGGGGCTGGGTTTAAAATTGAATTTAAAATGCATCAGACTGTTTACCGTAATAATATCGACACATTTATGGGGATCTTCGGCCAGGTCGCCCAGCTTCACTCCTGCTGCTGCTGCTGACTCCCTCGGGGGCTCATCCGAAATGATCTTCGGTCCAGGTGCTACAGCTTAATGGGCTTTTGTCCTCTGATGACCAGGCCCGCGGCAGCTTCATCCTTTGTAGCTGTAGCTGTTGCTGTATTTGTATCTGTATCTGTCTTTGTATCTGTATCTGTTTTTGTATCTGTATCTTTTTCTCGCTCGCTGCATTTATGCCTCCTACTTGGCCAGCTGACTTAAATGCATTTTAAGCTGGCCGGATTTTATTTTTTTGCTTTTTTTAACAGGGAGACAGATGTTTTTTGGGGAATAATAAAATATTCAGCAAGCTTTTAAATATTTTATGATATACGTAAAGCGTATTTTAAGTTTAAATTATAAAGAAATAAAGACAAGCTTAAGAATCCTTTATAGAGCATCTTTGTTTTTAACTGAGATACTTTTTTAATGTTATTTAATTTGTATGATTGTACATTGTTAATTTTTTTTCTATTGAAAATTATACAGCCTTTTCTTCCTTGTATCCTTGCCTCTTTATCCTACCTCCTGCCAACTTTAATAAATTTTAAACCTGTCGTGCTTTTTACTGGCTTCTTAACAAAAAAAATAGGAACAGATGTTTCTGTTGGTGTGTGCTTTTTTCTCTGACGTTATGATTTTTTCTTTGGCATCCTCGGCTGCTGCCCTGAGTTAACTGATATTGTGGATGCTTTATTATTGTGTGCTGTACCTGCTGCAGTCGGTTCCTGCATCTGTTGTCCTGACAGCAGGACTCAGCCAGAGTCACCTCACCCGCACGCTGGGGAGGTAATCGATCTCATGTGGTTTATTTACATCCGTTATTGAAATTCACTTTTCGCTCATGCTTTTGTTTTATGAATTGGCTTTGTGTACCCGTGTATCCTTGCATCCCCGCCTCTCCGCCCTCCCGCACCAACGCATTGATGACAATTGCAGTTTTTGGCATGCAGCTGGGCGCATTTACATCCGCTTGTTGTTGCTGCTTTAACAACAGATTTTTTTCCGCCACTCTCTCTTCCTTTCTTCCTTTTTCCTTGGGCTTGTTTTCCAGGGCTTCATCGTTTTTTTTTAGGATAATATTCCTGTTTTATTTGCAGCAGGCGGAAGTGAACTGCGTCCCGGGGTTTTAATATTTCAGTTTGGCGAATAATGTCCGGGCCCAATGATATGGGAAATGATAACTGAATGGCGGATTTGCTGATACACCGAATACAAACAGTTGGGCTAGGTCGGGTTTGTATGTGCGACGAGCTTGGGTTAGGTCAATTTCAGAGAGATTGTATTATAATTCAATTGAAATTGTAGTTTCTTGGTGGTTGAGTTTAGTGTATTATTAAGTATTATTTCTTTTATAATTAATTCTGACTTGCCGGAGTTATGATTTTGTAAGCTATGATTTACCCATAAAAATTATATAAATAAAAATCGATTTAAGGAATGCGAATATTTAAGGCTTTCTTGGGGGCATTTGATAAATCCAAAATGCATACCTATATTTTTAAATTTGCTATTAAAATCTTAATTAATGCCATTGGAAAATTAAAAAAAAATGTACTGGAGTTTAAATATTTAGAAAATGGTTTAAAATATGCAAACTATTTTTTAATTTTTCCCTGCTAGGTATTACATATTTTCGACATAATTATACTATATGAATTTCCTAAACTTTTTCATAATTTGTACCAACTTTTTTACTTTTACCATTCAAAAACTATTTAAATATAAAGTTAAACCAAATTTATATTTAAGTTTAAATAATGTAAAAATATATCAACATTAACTTGACATATAATATTATAATTCAAATAAATAAACCTATCAAGAAACCTTTACTTACTTTATACAAAACATAATGACTTTTTTCTAGTATTTATTTCTATAGTTATTTTGTTTTATACGAATGCTTTAACCCCTATTTTATAGATCAGTCTTTTCTAAAACAGAACATAGCCTTAAAATACAACATTTTATTATATTTTACTAGACAAGCTTGTTAGATTCGGTTCGTTAAGCACGGCTTAGACTGTGTCAGCTTTATCTGAAATGTATTTCTTTTAATTATTTTAATGCAAAGTCATTCCTGGCATATTTATGACATACCTTCAAAATAAAAGAACAGAACATTTCCCCCATAAGAACCATTCTAGATAGCCAAGGCTTGCTATTATGTTGCAGGGGTAATTCGGCCGAATTTTCAGTTATATTTACTGAGAAGTTCTCACAAGAGTCCCCCTTTTGGATATGGAAATGTACGTCATTTGAGTCAGAAGCCATTATGTAATCTTGGCGCGCTCATATGCTTTATGGAGCACATCGGCGAGGATATCAAATTGTATCTACAAGTCCAATTTAATTATAAGCCACGCAAGTGAGGCCCATCAAAGTTCCCCGATCCGTTGCAGGTGCAAATGCAGAACCTCCAGTTGTTGACCAGTCCCGGGCTCATTTTCGGTTCCACATTATTATTATCCACGCTCTCCTCGGAGCCGCGATGAGTTGAGTCCGGTTTTGGGACCGGGAATGCCGCCGCTCTACAATTCATTTGCAAAGCGTATCCAAAAATGCTGATGGGATTATTATATGTTGTTGATCTGGAACTGGGGACTGAGGACTGAGGACTGGCGACTGCCACTGCCACTGCCTTTGCCACTGCGACGACTGCAGGTGGAATATCTCAATGCCCGGGCAGGTCTTTATCTTTTTAATGCTGTGGATTGCTTTGTGTTTTTCGGTTTCCTTTCCCTCCGCATTTCGGCTTAAAGCCTTAATTTATGTATTAAAAGTTAGAAATCCGTGTGGACAGGTGAATTTTCGTTGCCCTTCTCCACTCTCTTCCTTTAGAGGTATAATTTTCGTATAGGTATCGTATATATAGGTATCAAACATTGATCATTAAGAATGCAGGTGAATCGATCGGGGGAACACAGGTAAATATGTGGGGAATTTAGCAGAACGATAGAAGCGATATAGAAGATATAGCAATGGAGGAGAATCTGAATGAAATCACTTTCCGAAGCGAATCAGTTATGCTTAGCTATTAGTCGAGGAGGAGATTCTAAATATAAATTTCTGAATTACTGGAATTTTAATAGCCAAAAAATTTTGAAATATAAAAGTGTGGGATATTTATTTTATTGATTTTTTCTTTTAACTTTTCTTTACTTTTCTAAAAACTAATTTCAGTTCCAGCATAATTTTGATTGATGTTTCTACTGTATTCTTCCTAAAATTAATCCACCTCTGAAAGGTGTAAAAAAGAACCCCTAAAGCGGAAAACTTAATACCCAAAACATAGACAAAACCCTGCTCATTGTCATTCATCATATAAATCAGAATTCGCAGACAGGACATAGAACTCGAACCAGGAACCAAAGAAGCGTTCGATTGTATGCAAAAAGAACTGGAAAACAAAAAAAAATAATGAGAATGGTATTGGGATTGGGAGGCAGAATAAGAATGGAATCGAATGGCTTGGGTTTGGCATTGGGTTCGGTGTGTGGTGTGGAATGCCGCAGGTGGCCGCCAGCAGTGGTCCTCTGTCGCTCGCTTTTCAAGTGTTTGCCTTTGCAGTTGGACAAATTTACATGCTCGCCCCGCACACAATGAGACGGCGCAGCGGCTGACCTGGACAGGTAAGCGAGGTAGCCATGCACCTACAAAAAATAAGTACTACATTAAATTATTAATAGTTCGGAAAAGATAAGAAAATATCTAAGGTTTAGATTCTAGGTCGCTAGTCCACACTTTTGAACTGAAAAATATTTTATTGATATACTTAAAAATCATCATAATTTAAAACAATTTAAATATTAATAAATTATCTGATAATTTACATATTAAATAATATACGAAAGAAAATATTTTCAGGTTTAGATAACATTTTACTAGAAGTAAATTTACTAATGTATTGCTTAAAATCAATTTAATTCTAGAAAGCCATTGGTTAATTTAGAATTTTTAAGAATTTATATTAAAAAAATCTACAAAATATATTTTTTTATACTTTACATTTTCTATGCTATTTTTTAATATTTTTATTTTAAGTGTGCAGACTGCTGCAGGCCTTATGCAGCAGCTACCTGGAATGTCCGGCAGTGGGACACACCATACATCGGTATTCAAATAGTTCGCCGACCGGCCAAGGCAGCAGCAGCCAGCAAATGCAAACGCAATGGCAAAGGCAGCGCCGCGGCAAACACACAAGCGCATCATTTAAATGATGGAAAATGCAAAAGGATGCTGGACCGTGTGATTTCCGCTCTGGACAGGGTCTTTTTATCCTTTGTGTGTGAGTGTGCGAGAGTGCGTGAAAGGTGTCCGTCGCTCCTTTTGTTCGGAATATATTTTAATTAAATGGTCTGAGTTAAGCTCCGTGGGCATGGGGAAGCGTTGGGATGGTCGGTTGAATGGATGAGTGGCTGGGATGGCAAATCAATCAATTCATGCCAAATGCGGTCAAAATGCAATGCTCAATTAAATAAGCCATACAATTAAAAAGCCCAAGAGGGGTCTCTTTGTAGTGGGAAAAACACGGATTCCAGAGCAGGCTTAAAGTGAAATGAGAAATGGTTGCGTTTTTTTCAAAAAGAATTTTGATTTGGCATCAATTTCCAAGTGTTTCCCACTGCAATCTGTTGTCTAATTGTAGAGTGCTAACAGATTGACAGTTGATCAAGTGAAACGACATGCTAAAAGCCCCCCAAAAAAGCGTAGGAGGATTTATAAAAAAAATTGGAAGCGTAAATGATACTCTAAAATACTAAAGCAAGGCGGATTTGAACAGGTCTTATTTCGGCGCGCTTATAAGTTTAATAATTTTAAATATTTTATGGTAGATAATTTTTCATTTCGATATTAACATGGTACTATACAAATGATTTATTATTCAACTATTTGTATTAAAATAAAATATATATGGACCTGTATATTATATAGAATTTAAAATAAGTATAATTATATTTAATTTAATATATTTATTATTTCTACAACTTTGGATAACATTTACAAGATTTTATTAAATGTTAAATAAACTCAGAAAATTCTGGTTTTATTATAAAGCGGTCTTTGAAATTTTTCAATATGTCTAGAAGTATGCAATGAATTATTTCAAGTGCTGAATTTAGCGGAAATTGGCTTTTACATATTTTATAGCATACTTAGGGCAACATTTTAAATAATTTTAAACATTTTAATTAATAAATAAATCTCTAAAGCTACAATTATTAAGTTTATATTGTGACCTAATACAAGTATTATCAACTAAGACAAGCTCGGTGTTAAAACTAAAACTCCCTCTCGATTTTAAGGTGTTTTTAAGAGTCCTCTTCGGTGCTAAAACTGCCAATCCATAAAGGTCTACCCCCGCACAATTGCAGGTTGAGTGCCAAAATGCATTTGCATGCTGAAAACACTTCAATTCTGGTGCTAAACTAAAAACGCAAAACGCTCGAAAAGCGACAAACGAGCGCACTGGGGACTTGGGCACGGATCCTGTGCCCACCTGTCATCCTGCCGGGCGATGGGTGGCTCATTTGCATGCGATTGAAAAGCGCGGAATCAAAGTGCATGGAATGGATAAAGGAAAAAATAGGGAGAAAAACAACAGCAAGCAATTGGCCGTGGATTTTTGCCGGCTGCATGTGAGTGAGTGCGGGATGCTGGCTAATTAAAAGCACATCAAAAGCGGGCAGAATTTGCATAGCAAACGAAACGAAACGTTGCGAAAATTAAATAGAAATTGTTAGTTGCACTTTTTCCTTATTTGTTATTACATTTTTTTTTTCACTTCGTCAAAGCTGCCAATGCCAAAAAAGTTTGTCATGAATAGCTGTCGTTAGAGGAGCGGAACTGAGGAACAGCGGAGCGGAGCAACTGCACCGGGAATCGTCCAATAAATGTCAGCGGAGCAAAGTTTGTTCGCCAACTATTTTTATAATTAAACAAACTGATTGTGATAAGTAGGAAAATGAATGCCAAAGTTATGCCAAGAGGGGGATACTAAAGGTTCGGCCATAAATTGGGCAAACGTCAAAGTTGCTACGGAGTGCTTGCTTGTTCAACAAGCCCTTGAGACAACGCAAGAACAATTTTGTGAGCATTCAAACAAGCTAATGGCAGGGCAAAAGAAACAAGGCAACTCAAGGATATTGGAGTTTTTTCTACAATTTAAAGAATATTTGGAGCTTTTGATGAACATATTGGTGATTATTGCATGGAATATGCGACAGAAAGCGACAAGAATGCTGGGTAAATCCATTTATAAGATTCGATATGTGCTATAGGACCTTTAATCTAGGTTTTTAATTACAAATATCTATTTTTATGCAAATTATTCATAATTTTTAAAGGATAATTGGTTTAAAATGGTTATTACTCTTGTAAATTGTATCCATTATATACAATTATTCTAAATATTTTGTAAGAAACAATACAAATTAAATCTGTATAAATTTAATATTGTAAAAAATATTTTTTAAATATTTAAAGCAAGAAGCTTGCTAACAATTTATATTAATTGTTAGACTAACGAAGGTCCAGTTTACAAGGTTCTGCAAAATTGTTCTAAAAATTCTCCATTATACAATAAACATCTCTTTCAGTTATCAACAGTGTATAGAGTATATTTAAGCCTAAAATGTAAACTATTCTACGGTCTTGGAGGTACTAGCCGCCGCAGCTGCCGCCGCCTGGGTGGCATGGTGCTTGGCCACCGCCTCCTGGGCCTTGCTCAGCTGGATGTAGCCCTCGTGGGCCCGGGAACGCAGCTCGCTCTCGACACTCTTGTTGACCGACTTGGAGATGACGGCCTTGATCTTCTGCGTTTCGTTGAACTTGGCCTTCTTGGCCTGAATTGGAGCATCTAGTGAAAACAATTCAGATAAAACGAAGTCCCAGACAGGTACAGACAACTTGTTGCTACTCACTGGACCGGCGGGTGAAGGCAGCTTGTTTTTGCTTCTTCTGCTTCTGCATGGAGGCAGGCATCTTGGCCTTTTTGAATTTTCCCTGAGGCATAGTTAAAACGTAGATTTTAAAAGAAAAGAAAATAAATAACTATTTCGCAGCACGTTGTTTTGGTTATCGACTAGTGTGACCGTTGCTATCGATAGCCGGCCTATCGCCAAGAAGGCGCTGCCAACTTCTTCGATTGTTCCCTCAACTGTGCCTGGCGCACTTTTTGAAGAATTCAAATGATTTTTTGTTCACTTTATCTTTATTTTCGATTGCTGGCTCTCACTTAATGATAACTTGAATTATTTAACATATATTGGTTGCTTACTCGCTTGCTTTAAACTAAACACACAAAAAATTTCACATTCAATGCAAAACTTAAATTGTTCGCGGCAATCATCATTGTTTTCAACAAGAAATCATTAATTAACATTTAAAAGCGCTGAATATTTTGTTGTTTATATGCAATTTAAGTGGGATTCTGTATCCTTATTTACGTATGTATATATATATTTATGTGTATATATGTATATTTATAAATATTGTATTTCCGCTTTAGCTTTCCTCCTACATTCTTGTTGTTCTTCTTGTTGCTGTCTTTGCTCACTTGGTGATTATTTTAAACAGAGTTCTTTTCAACATTTCGAATCTTTCGTTTCTTATAAAAATCGGTTTACAAAAATGTATGTATGCATGTGGGAGTGTGTGTATGTTTTGCGTGTGTATAAATGAGTACAAAAAAAAATAAAACAATTAACTGTTCAGTTTGGCAACAATAACGCCAGTTACAATTAAGCCTATTATCACAGCAATCACCAGGAGTATCAAGATCTTGCGCCGGTAGCTCTGACGACTCCTGGCCGCCTTGGCCAGCTCCGAGGTGCCATCCTCCACATTGGCGGCCGTCTGCTCAATACTGTTCTCGATGAAGTCTGTGAATTAATTGAGTTTAGTTTAAGTTTATGAGGATTTTACTTTGAAATTAGCATTTTTTTTGGTAAATATTTAAGTCGCAAAAGATACTCATTTCATAAATATGTCTTGGCAAATAGCTCTTATCAGCTTATCAGTCTTTAAGTTTGTTTACCAAAGCAACGCCTCGTAATCGATGTTTATATATTTTCAAGTTTATAAATTATGAAATATATAAAAGAAGGCTTGAAAGTAACCCCAAAATGGACTCACCCATCTGCTGGCCCTGCTCGTGCACCATTCCGCTCAGCCGCGTCATGATCTGGTTGACATCTATGATGTCGGACTCAATCTGCTCGACCTGGCGCCGGCGCTCGTCGAGCATATCGACCTCCTGCTGCAGTCCGGCCTGCTCCAGGCGCTGCTGCTGCAGCAGCTCGGCACGGGCCGTGGCCTCCACCTCGTGCTCGGCCAGATCCTGGGCCTGCTGCAGGGTCTGGCGCATCGCCGAGGAGATGCGCCGCTGCAGGTTCGAGTACTTCTCGACCACGCCATGGAACTCACGCGTCAGCTTCTCCAGCTGCAGCTTCTGCTGGCGATCTCCATGCCGGACCACGGCCTGCAGCCGCTGCAGATCCTGGCTGGTGGTCTGGACCCGGGCATTGGTCTTCGTGTTGATCGCATGCACCTTCTCGCGCAGCGCTGCCGTGTCGCGTGGCGTCCCGATCAGCTTGAGCTGCTTCTCCAGCTGCTTGGTGCTGCTGAGCACCGCGGTGATGTTGTGGCCAATGTCCTCGCTCAGCGACATGAACTCCGTGGGACTGAAGCCGGATGAACCGCCGGCTGCTGCGAAGCTCACCTCGGGCGTCGTTGTGGAAGCCGTATCCGCCGTTGAGCCATAGTCGCGATGCGGGCCACCACCTCCTCCGCCTCCTCCTCCTCCTCCTGCGGGGTTGTTCAAGGCCTGGGACATGATTGCTGCTCTCTGTGTGTGTGGTGGTGTGTGTGCCTGTGGGTTTAGTGGGGAGTTGGGGGCTTAAAAATGGGGCGACACCTAATACCGCGCACAAACAAACAAATCCCTACAAATGATTCACATGCCAAGAGCTCGGCGCAGAGTGCTGGGCATTGTTTTTGTGCTCGACTTATCAACATATGATGCAGCTCTGTGTCTGTGTGTGACTGTGTTGGTGTGTGTACAGTGGTGGCCCCTACTTGTTTCCCCCTTGCACACACGATTCCACCAGCGAGGGGGGGAAGGTTGGGGCACAACTCTTGTAGGGTTTCCGCCTGGCAGCGAACCTGGAACGACCTGGGACTTACTTCGAAGCGACTTCTTTTCCGCTGGAGCTCCAATGTCAGCGCACAAACAGTGTGACCACGGCGCGACCGTTACAGTATTACCATATGACTCGCGTAAATACGCCAAGTGAACAGCGAACGGTGAATGTACCAGGGATGCCAACTGTTGAGAAGCTACAGTGGTGGCCATAAGTATTAAACCTAAGTATGCCCAAAGTTTATGCGGTAAATGTAAATGTTTAAAATTAAATTTAGATGTATGATATTAAATAAAATCGTAAAACTGCGAAGATATTTAAAGTTGTCGATTTTTTAGCTTTCCGGTTATGGACAGAATAGAGCCTGTTATTCATTTAGAAAATAAAGATACAACATTTGTTTTCATAAAACTCTTGTTTTAAATTTAAACCGAAGAAACCTAAATTAAATTATATAAAATAAATTAAATACAGTTTTGAACAAACATTGTTTATATTCAGAAATATCCCATATACTTGTAATATTTTTCGGGCAAAATTTCCAAAGCCAAAATTTATATTTTTACTGTTCATTTTTATTTTCATTTCTAATTTGGACCTAAATTCAATTATGGAAAATAAATTAAAAATTATCCGTGCTTAAGAAGTTTTGCTTAAAATGTAGTTAACGGCTATGGCAGAGCTTGTATTTTGTATTTCGTCTAGGAAATTCAAAGTCAAAATTTGTATCTTAAATAGTTTTTTTTTTTAAATTAAATTACAAAAAAAAAAATGTTCAACAAAACTGTTTATTTCTCCTTAAGCAGTTTTCCTAGTTATTTTGAAAACTTTTAATTTAAAAAAAAAGCAAAAATAATAAAATTATTAAAGACTGTTCTATAAAAAAATATTCTTTACAGTTGGAAAAAATATCTTCCTCAAAAAGTATTCAAGTGAATAAATTCTGATATATTAACTTTAAAAAATTAAAATTTAAAATAAATAGAATCAGTTCAGGCTCTTTGCATCCCTGGTAAATATGGCAAGCATATGACCAAAAAAAAGGGGGAACTTCGGTTAAGCCTAGTGGGTATCTTTGCTACTCATTAAGCTGGAATTAAAAAAATATATATGTATTTAATTATTTTAAATGATTTTTAGTGATAAGAAGCATGTTCTCAACTCCTCCCTCCATAATAAAGCTTTCAAAAAATATCCTTTCGCAATATTAAAAAAAAATCCCCACTCAATGCCTGGATTTACCGCATTTTTTTTTTATTTATCAACTATTATTATCAACTGCCCAAAGGATTTCCATTCCCTACTCTCAAGTCATTTGTGGCGGGAAGCAAGCAAACAATTTGTTAAAGTTTTAAATGATTAAAACGAATGAATTTCATTCATTGCCTTTTACTTAATTTGAAACTTGTTTCTTTTGCAATCAATGCAGACTCAATAACTCATATACAAACAGCATTTCGTTAGATCCGAAAGAAAACACATTTTCTACGTTCTTGGCTTGTAATTCCGTAGCTTAACGTACAGAGTTATGCTAAAAGGTAAAACTCCTTAAACTCCTGTCCTCTTCTTAGTGGGTCTTGGCGGCCAGACGCTTGTCGCGCTCCTCCGAGATGCTGAGCTTGACACCCTTGCCCTTGGGCAGGGAAATGTAGGGCTTGTTACCCTTGCCAATGATGAACACGTTCGTCAAACGGGTGGCGAACACATGGCCCTGGGAATCCTTAATGTGCACAATGTCGAAGGATCCGGGATGACGCTCGCGGTTGACAACGGTGCCGACACGTCCCAAATTCCTGCCTCCGGTGATCATGCAAAGGTTGCCTGTAAACCAAAAAGCATACGTTTAGTAAAACCAAAACAAGGTAATATTGGTTTGCGAGTGTAATTGCACGTAAAAGTTACTGCAATGGCTGTGGGATACCGAAGCAGAGACCGTCGTGACAAAAAATGCTTTTGGCTAAATGTATTTGAACCACGCAACTTGATTTGTTATCGTTTTGTGGTCTTCGAACAAGCCAAGAGGGGTTGATGTCTAACGAAATCTTACCGGAATCGAACTTGATGTAATCGGTGATCTTGCCAGAGGCAATATCGACCTGCACGGTGTCGTTGGCGTGGATAAGGGGATCCGGGTAGCGGATGGTACGACCGTCGTGTGTGACCAGGAAAGGAACACCCTTGGCGCCCAGCTGGGTCTTCTTGACCTTGCACAGCTTGTACTGCAAAAAGGGAGAAGAACAAATGCCAAAGTTAGTCACAATCATTCAAAGGGAAAACTCATTAAAAATTGTAATTGCACGTAAAAGTTACTGAAATGACTTTGGGGTTGCCAAGTCAGAGACCGTCGTATCAAAAATTGCTTTGGGCTTCGATTTGAACCAATTAACGCATAGCAAAAGACGCCAAACGGTCTTCGACCAAGCCCGCACAGGAAGTTATATCTCACTATAGATGTTTATTACACTTGAATTTGCGTTTTTTTTTTCATTTGTAATTGCACGTAAAAGTTACTGAAATGACTAGAATATGCCAGACCAGAGACCGTCGTATCAAAAATTGCTTTGGGCTTCGTTTTGAACCAATTCACGCACTATTTGAAACACAAATCGGTCTTCGACAAAGCCCTTTCCGATAATAATAATAATTAACCACAAAAAACCGGTCAATTTAATCGCAGAACCTTCACAAACTGACTGTAAATCCGGGTTAAACTCACCTTGGCCTCCTCGGCGGAGATGCGGTGGATGGTGAAGCGTCCCTTCACGTCGTAGACCAGACGGAAGAACTCACCGGTCTTCTCCAGGGTGATGACATCTAGAAATCGAGCATAAGCAAAATTATAGTTTAACCAAATCTCCATGAAACAGTCCCTAGTGAACAACTCACCCATATAGCCAGCCGGGTAGGTGGGGTCGGTGCGGACCTTGCCGTCAACCTTGACCAGGCGCTGCATGACGATCTTGGTCACCTCGGCGCCGTTGAGGGCGTACTTAAGGCGATTCCTCAGGAAAATCAGCAGGGGCAGCGACTCACGCAGCTTGTGTGGGCCGGTCGAGGGGCGTGGGGCGAAGACGCCTCCCAGCTTGTCCAACATCCATGCCTTGGGCGCGGCTAAACGCTTCAAATGCTTCTTAGGGCCACGAGCCTGCAAAACAAATGGAATGTAAATTGAGTTAACCAATTCCGGCGCCACAACAAATTCAGAGATTCTCCGGCGAAAAAGGCACTCGTTCACCCGTTCCGCTGGAGATTCTCTTCTGACCATTGAACACCACTCACCATGTTGTTTGATTCTCTATATTCAACGGGCGATCACTGCAAAAAATAAGAACAATCGACTTTTTAGTTTGGTGTAAACATTCGGGCGACCCCGCAAAAAAGCGGCTTCAGTTGACAGAAAATCCGTTGGCGTCGGGCTCCGCATACAAAAGCAGCCGTTTTTACAGATTCGTCGGTTGCCCATTTCGAACGCCGGTTCACAATAACAAAGGCCGATGGCCGAAATATAAACGAATTAAAATTACACGTACCGTCCGTCTCGCAATACAAAAGGAAAAGGAAGTTGATTCGTGTAGGGATGCAAAAACATCGATGTCACTATCGATAGCATCGCACTAACAATAGTGTTGATAAACACAAAAATTCGGAGCGCAAAACAAAAACACGACCGTTCGCCATGAAAGGCAAAGACAATTGATTGATCTATTGAAAATTTCAAATAATCGAAGTACGTAATCTTCCAGCATTAATAATTATGTTTTAATGTATGTTTACGTCATAAATGTATTTTCTATATATTATCCCACCTCTACTTACATTCATGAAATTTCGCTCACGACCGAATGACTGAAAATATCGGCAAAATAGTCGATACTCCGATAGCTTTTGGTGTCACCTGGTCCCACCAAAAAATTACGCATAACCGCTTGGGCACACCGATAAATCGACGTAACGACAGTTATTATTTTATTTTTAATTTTACAATTGTTTATTTTCTCATTTTTAGTTAATGCCCCTCAAACACACAATTAGCGTTTCAGGCATTATTAATTACAATCTGTAAAACCTACTTATAAATTAAACTGCGGCAACAATACAATTTGCCAAACGGATTTACGCTTGCCTATGTATGTGTGTGTGAAATTGATGCATTTAAAACCACTCTTGGGGCTAAATAGTTATAAATGGTTAATTGGTTTTGCCTTCATTTTTTTTTTGCTTTAGTTTTTGTACATAATACAAACTGTATTCATTCGCTCGCTAGTTTAGACGCTACGGTTTCTCGTTTAGGCGAAAGAACTTAATTTTATATGAAATACATTTTTAAGAATTACAATGTATGCAGTTAATGAATGTATAGTTTTTGCTTTAAATGTATAATTCTATTTTAATGGCTACGTACGTCTGTCTGTGTGTGAGTGTGGGGAGGGTGGTGAGTGTGTGCGGCATGAGTGAATGTGTGTCTCCATGTCAATGAGTGGCGTAGAGAGGGCAGGGGCCAATTTTTATGCACTTAGTCTGTCGTTCAGTCCAGCTTTTTCATCGATTTGAGTGCCCGCTCCCGTAGCTGCTTCTCCAGGTCCTCATTTATGACACCCGGCCCCGATCCGCCCGCTAGCAGAAGCGGCAGCTTGCCAGTGCCGTTCCGTTTGGCGGCCGACTGCTGCTCCTCCTCGTCACTGCTGCCTGGGGAGCTGCTGTCCGCCCGCGATTTGCCGGCACTGCTCTTCCGCTTGTGCTTCTTATGCTTCTTGCTTTTCTTGCTGTGCTTCTTATGTTTCTTATGCTTATGCTTTCGCCTTGAGGAGGCCTCGGAGTCGCTGTCGCTCGATTCCGCCGCCTTCTTGGCCTTCTTGCGCTTACTCTTCTTTGTTACTGTCTCGTCCTCGGAGTCACTGTTGGCGTCTTCATCAGCCTCGTCCCTACGCGGCTTCTTGTGGCTGCGTTTGCGTTGGCTGCTGGTCAAGGACTCCTCATCCCCGCTGGATGTAACGGCTCGCTTGGACTTCTTTTCCGATCGTCGCTTATCCTTCTCGCGCTCCTTTCCCTTGAGAACTGCCGCCGCTACCGCCGCCTCCTTCTCCTTTTCCTTCTGCATTTGCTGCTTCTTCTTCTTCTGGCGCTCATCACCGCTGGAGTTGTCCTCGTCATCGCTCTGATCGCTGCTGCTGGAGCTGTCCGAGCTGCGTCGCGCCTTCTCCTTGGCTTTGCCTTTGCCGGCAGACTCGGCTGCTGCCGACGGCGGCAGCTGCTTTTTGCGGCGCGGCTGCTGCTGTTGCTGTTCATCGCTATCGCTATCCGCGCTACTGTCCGAGCTGCTGCTTTGGCTCTGATCGCGGGATTTCTTTGGTGCCGCCTTAGCAGCGAGGCGCTCATGGGGCTTAAGGAACGGAGAAGGCGTGCGGGACAGGCTGGCGTAGCTGTTGTTGCGCTTGGCCAGAGTCGGAGCTGGAGCTGGAGCCGGGGCAGGAGCCGGAGAAGGTTCCACCACAATGACTGCTTCTGGCTTCGATTTACGCTGCTGCTCTTCGCGGCAGAGATCGATGGTGTTTAGCGCCGGCCCAGCAAACTCCACCGATGATCGTCCTAAACGGTTTAAACCTTGGTTACTTTCCTGATCGAGTGGAATACCCTTTTCCATGCTGCACTTACCCACGGGACTGTCACGCTTGCGGCTGGGTCGCGGACTGGAACGACTGCGGCTCCTCTGACGGCTATGGCTGTGGCTGCGACTGCGACTGTGGCTACGCCCCCGCCTCTCTGGCGGACTAGGACTGCGCTGTCGCTGCTGAGGCTGGCGACCACCTGCTGGCTCAACTGAGCTGGCCGATGAGGAGCGTCTTGGCCTGGCCGGCGGTGGATTGTCCCAGCGATTCACATGCCCACCACCGCCCGGAGAACTGCGCCTCTCCCGGGAGTTGGGGCGACGATCGCGCGAGTTTCGCCTCTGATGGGGCGAGGAGAAGCGACGGCCAGGACCCGAGGGTGGCGAAAACTGTTTGCGGAACTGCTGGTGGCCCTGATGCATGGGCGACTGTCGGTGGTCGCGCTGATTGAAGCGGTTTTGCTGCGGTGACTGGCGTCTGTCGAAGCGTCCCATTCCGCCTCCTCCACGACCTCCGCCAGGACTTTGCCTGGCCTGCCAATGGATGCGGCCACCACCGCGGAAGTTGGGTGAGCCGCCACGATGTTGCCACATCTGGCGATGCTGGCCGCCACGGCCACCGCGTCCACCACCCCTAAAGTTCATCATGGGCGAGCGGCGACGATTGTTGTTGAAGCTGTGAAAAGCGAGATTTCCCCCAGAATTCGTCAATTAAAGGTAATTACGTGAATTGGGTCAACTATTATCCAACTCACCGTCTTGGGGAGCGCGAGTAGCGCATGGGTGAGCGTGATAGTCGCCGGGATCGGGAGCGACGGCGAGAATTAGAGCGTTGGAAGCGGTTTCCACCATTATCCTGACGCATGGGACTGCGGCCGCGCGGTGAGAAGCGCCTGCCGCCACCGCCTCGTCGATTGCCTCCTCCAAATTGCCTGCCGCGATCGTTGCCCCGCTCCATGGAGCTGGCCGAGTCGCCGCGATTGTTGCGGTACTGCCGCTTGTTCTGCACACTGTTCTTGTTGCGGCGATGCTCAAACTGATCCTGGTTGCGCTCCGGCGACAGGGAGATGCTGCTGGAGCGTCCTCGGCGTCGACTGCGACGCGAGGAGCTGCGTGAGCGAGAACGCTTGGCACTGCCCGAGCGTGAGCGGCTGCGCGGTGATCGGGATCGGGAACCCGATCGTGATCGCGATTTGGCCTTGCCCTTGGCAGACGGCAACGCCGGCGACTTGTCCGTCGAGTGGCGGCCATTTACAGTCTTGGCGGGTGCGGGCTCCGTGGAGCCAGTCTTCTTCGCAGAGCCTCGCGATCCGGAGCGTGACCTCTGGCGGGAGTGGCGCGGCGAGCGTGAACGCGGCCTACGGCTTGAACGTCGCTCCCTGGAGGAGGGGCGGGCGGCCGAGGAGCCGCGCTTACGGATTCGTGCCGCTGCATTGGCCGCCGCCTCGCGGGCTGCACTGGGTACTGAACCGTTGTTAGCCGGCTTGGTGGAACGGGAGCGCGAGCGGGACTTGGACTTGCCGCCGCCGTTGGGCGAGCGGTCCCGTTGCCTATCCCGGCGAGAGCTGGCACGCTGCGAGCGAGATCGTGAACGAGAGCGTGAACGGGAGCGAGAGCGATCCCTCTGCCGCTGCTCCTCCTCGCGCTTGAGTATCTCGTCCTTCTTCTGCTGTATAAATTCTGCTGGTATGCCCGAGTCGCTTTCTTGCGCGGAGAGCAGCAGTGCCCACAGCTCGCCCATAAACTGGCGGGCATTGCGGCCGTTGAGGAAGCCCGTCATGTTGATCTGCATCTTCTTGGGGCACGGGTACTTCTCCTCCTCCAGCTGGTTGTAGACGAACTCCACCACAACATCGTCCTCAATGTGCAGGATGTCGGTGATCTTCTTGCTGATCCACGGCCGCAGTACGTCCAGCTTCACCTTGGACATGTCCACCCGCTTATTTAGACAGTCGCCAAACTTCATCTGCTTCATCAGCTTCTTCTCCTTGTCGCTGAACCTGGTGTCCTGCTGCTGGTTGGTGCCCTGTCGGGGATACATAAAATCGAAATAGGAAATAGTGAAGAAAACAAAAAACAAAATTGGAAAAATTGAAATCGAAGTGCAAAGTGAACGGAAAGGCAACGACAAGGGTGGGGAAAAAGCATTTATCGATTGCTGTGGACTGGGGCGGCGGGGGGCGCGCGCTTACCGTGAACATCATCTTGGATGCGTTTCGCTGAGTCTCTCTCGGGAGGGGATTTCGGTGCACTGCCGCCAAATGGTGTCCCCTCTAGGCCAGGCACATTTGTTTGCTCCTTCGATGGGGGAAAAATTCAATAAAAATATGTAACCCGGCACCACGCAAGTCAATTGTCTACACGCACACACACACGCACAGCGTCTTTTCGCCACAGCCAGGGGCCGTGTGTATGTGTGAGGGCCGGGGATGCTCGCGTTTTCGCGGCGAATTATGTAGCTGCGGATCGCTGGTAACGCACTCTCGGTGATGGGTGTTTAATCAGTTACACCTGTCGCGGTCATTAAAGTCTTTTCCGTCACTTATCGCTTTGCACTTTTTCCTCGCAAAATAAAAAATAGATTCGTGAAAACGGTCTGCAGACAGTGTGACCAGTGCGGCCGCTGAAATATACCAAAGGCTGCGAAAGAAATACCGAAATTTACAATCGCGGATTGATAATACTAAATATCTTAACCGGCAGTTAAATGCAACAAAATAATACCAAAATGGAAAATTATAACGGTTTTTATATTTAAATTTATAATTAAACTTGGCTTAGAATAAATCAAAACAATTCCAAGTGCTCTCTAGAATCTTAAAAGGGCTTTTGTAAAATTATTGAGAAATCAGATAAATATTAATATTAAATGTTTGTTTTATTTTTACCTATGTAAATAAAAAATGTTGACATAATAGTGTTCTATTTTATTTGCATGTCTAGGCCCTTTAATTGAATGATTAAAAAACATTTTCAATATTAATTAAAATTTAAATTTTATATCCCAAAAATAAAACAATTACATTAACATTTCGAAACGAATGTTTTTATTTTGCATTTTCGAATGCCGTAATTAGGGGTTCTAATAAATACACACTACAAATGCACAAAGGCATTAATTCAATTTTGTTTAAATTTAGACTTAACATTAGGATTTGATTATTTTTCGAGCAAAATTCCATTTCAATTTTATACAGCTGAGAGGGGGGGATGAAAGGAGAAAATGAGAAGATGGGGAAAACATTAAATAACATTGCAAAATTGATTTCGCTACAAAAAATAATTCCTCGTTTAAGTACACATTAATTTAGCCAGCCAGCCCAGCTCAGCTCCGCTCCGCTACGACCCAAAACTCGCTCAGTTCTTTTGGTTGCTGTTGTTGTTGTTCCTGGTGGGGTGGATGGGGTGTTTTTGGTGACCCCGCCCCCGCCTACGGTATCATGTTGGGCTCCTGAGCAGCGCCCGTCGAGTATTTTGGCTTGCACACGCATCCGCTCTCCACCAGCACATAGTCCTGGCCGGTTAGAGTCACCGGGCCAAGTGGGATGACCAGGAACAGGTAAGGCACGTAGGTTTGCGTACACTCTCCCCGGACCACATCGCACTCAGAGGACCTAAAGGAAGAATTTAAAATAATTTTAATAGAAAACAATTTTTAAGATTTTCGGTTTTCCATCTACTTACTCGCACACTTCAAAGACCACCTGCTGGAGAAGATCGGGGAACTTCTGGACTATGGTCACCGGCTGGCCGGAGGTGAGACTAACGCCATACATGGGCGCCGTGGTGTTGTAGCGCGTTTTGCACAGTCGCGCCGGCGTCTCGCTCTTGCACTGCTGCGCCGGCGAGGCGTTCTTCAGCGATCGACCTGTGATCATATCACCCAATGATTAGTCAATCAATCAATCAATCAGCCAGTCGGTCAGTCAGACAGTTAGCTATGTGGTGGAGGTGTGGACCAATTGGCTTACTTACCGTAGCGACTGCTTCCGACGGCCTCGTTATTCACCTCGTCGTAGGCCCTCAGCAGAGCACTGGTGGTTATGGCGGGGTCCAGCGTGCTGGGCAATTTGCTCTGGCGGCCACGTCGCGAGTTTCCGTTCCAGTTGGAGAAGGTGCGCGCCACGGCCGCGCTGGAAAGAGGAGATCCCAATTAGGGGGTTATGGTTATATACGTTAGAAAAGAAAGTTGGCTGACCGCCCGCCACCGACTGACTGACTGACTCACCTTGGATACGGGGCATTGTTGGGTCCCAGGCAGTCGGGCGAGTCCGTGAGCGCATCGCCGGACAGGTACTTCAGGCCACGCCCCCCGGCACACCGGCTGAGGGGCGCGTCGTCATCGGCGCTGCTGTAACTCGGCCACAGTGCCGCGTTCGCGCAGGTGAGTGCGATGCTGATGACGCAGAGAGCCGTTAGGTGCTGCAACGATGAGATACGGATGCGGATATGGGTTACGAAACGGTGTGACTCAAATGGAGGCAATGGGATAATTCTACACAAGCTTTAATCGGGTAATTGGAAATATGAATAACCTATATTTTGTCAGATACTGATTACCGAGCCTAAACTATCAAAAACTCTGGGAAGATTGGATAAACTTGGGATAATTGAAATTGCATACATATTTAATTGCTATTCCCGCTTTATAAATGTTTAATTTTAATCAAATTCTTTTAAACTGGCTCTAAAAACAATATTTCTTTTATATGAAGAATAAATGAAACCATTTCTAAAGAAGTATTTGCGTTATTTAAATATTTATTACTATTATAACTATAAACTTAACCCTCTAGGTCCCAAGAGTGGCTTGAGGCACTTATTAAATTATTCACAATTCTAAAAATAATAAATGCTCTTTCTACGTTTAAATATTTTTTAGATATTTGCGTTCAGAAGCCATAAATCATTCTTGAAAAAAATATTTCTTCCATTATTGTGGAAAGAGGTTAAGTGTTTCTCGTCATTCCTAAAATTTGAAAGCTGTTTTAGAATCAGAAGAAATTAAATTTTGAAGTTCCAAGTTCCAATAAAATATTATTATTTTAGTTCATTAAAAAGTCCCTGTTAACTTCTAGTCATTATTTAAATTTAATCAAGGATACTTAAATTAATTGAAGTTTAAAACGCCGGTTTTGGGCCCGTGCGGATAACGGTAGCCGATCGCTGGAAATGCTGCGTCACGCATAATGGCCAACTGGACTTGGCCAAAGTCTGGACTAGACCGCTGTTCCGTAAGTGTTGTAACGTGTTTTATGGCCTGTCGTTGAACCGCTGACCCTGACCATGGCCCGGGTACAAGTACTACTAGTATGTCTAGTCTAGCATCTGGCCAGGGGGACTCCTCTACGGAGTTCTGGGAAAACGCACAAAAGTACGCCAACGACCAGTTACTAGGGCCTATCCCACAGAGTGAAGCCCATTCCGGGCCCCGCCAATGAAAAGTTTCTATTTTCACATACTTGACCCGCTTAGCCCCGAAATCCATAAACAAATTAATTAAGCTCATAAATAACAATCTCGTGAGCCATCATCCATCGTACGTGAAAGTAAAAACAAAGAAGAAATCCAGACGAGCCGAGAAGAAATGTTAATACATACAATTTTTTCTTCATTTTTTCCATTTTTTCAACGGCATGCAAAGCTGACTTCTAATATGGTCTGAACTTTTTATTGCCTCTTCTTGCGGTTTTTATTTATCCGCGCGCGCGCGTTCATGTATTTTCTTTCACTTTCTCTGTGCAGATTTGGCTGCTGATCAAGTGCCAGAGCCGAAAAACCAGTTTCGATTGAATTAAAATTGCAGCACAAAATTTGCTTTTGGCATTTATTTACCCTCTCAAAGCTGGCTTTCTGCTGAGAAAATCGCTGCACGTACCGTGCGGACGACATGCGAAACGATAATCGTAGCGTTTCTGGCAGCCTTTGTGTCCGATTCGAGGACTGTCAATGGCGGAATACCGCAAATATTTCTTAATTGATATAAATATTTTCTTTGTGCCATTACAATTATTGTTTTGTTTGCCGGCCAAGTCTGCTTTTTTCCCAACTTTCTTTTAGTTAGGCATTTGACAAAAACGAAATGATTCAAGAGAGTGGGGCCGTAATGGTCATTGCGTGTGGTTCGGTGGGAAAAACGAAAGCGAAATTCTATTATTTAATTCTTTTCACATTCATTACACGGCTTTAATGATCGCGGAGAAGCGGGAAAAGGGGCGCTTGCACACGTGCAGACTGCCCCGTGTGAGTCTGGCGGTGCAGCGATGGCCACGACACTCTCACCACCGAGTTCCGACAGTTCGTAACTGCCTTTTGTCAAATTCTGTGGCTCATTAAACGCGCTTTTCTTGGCATTGTGTGTCGTTTCGTTGGTCCGACTTTCCGTTTTTATGACTCTTCAGCAATTTCGTTTAATAAATGCTCGTCGTCGTCGTCGTCGTCCCCTCTTAATTCGACATTAAAAGACAGGTACGGGACCCCTGGGACCCGGAGAAGCCATTGCCATTTGAACCTGTCACCAGAAAGAGAGACGTATTTTTACCTGGTAATTGCCATCTTGATTGGGTCTCTCTCCCGGCACCTAATGAGGCGACTTTCTTAGGTCCGCGAGGGTTCATTGTTGGCGCGGACATGACTGTACCAAATCTCCAACGATAGCCGCCAGAGAAATGCAAATAGTATCTGTACATAATTGGGCATTATTGCTTTGCTTTGGAAATCTGCGAATCACGCATTAATCAAAAACCCATTGATGAACCGTTGACAATTTCAAACAGCTCCCCGTCATTAGGCTTACATAACAAAAACAACAACAACAACAAGGTGCACCAAATGTTTTTGCCATGTTGCTTTGTTGCCAGCGAAAGAGCAAAAGAGAGGGCGCAACTAAGCCAGGCTAGAAAGAACCAAAGTGAGAGATATACACAAACAACAACAAGAACGGCAAAAAGAGACAAAGCGACGAGCAAAACTGTCAAGAGCAGCGGCTTCGTTCGTGTATCAGGTGCCGTTATAACGAGGTTAACGACCCACATCGCCATCTCCCTCTCGCGCTTCGATCCCCACTCTCGGCTTAAAGCTCGCATAAACAAACATTGGCGCTTAATAACAAATGAAATTAAATTCTAACACATTGGAACAGCAAACAGATCAGGCGGCTGCACGAGTGAAAATTGGTTTCGGGAAAGCATGGCAATGTCGACAGATTATTGACAGCTTACAAATAGCCACAGGTGACGTTGCCCGAGACTGTGATTTTGACTGTGACTGTGAGACAGCGACTGCGACTCCGACCGTTGCACGCAATGGGGGCTTGGAGAAGTGGAACTGGTTTATTGATAAGCGTAGCCCATAGCTGGGGGCCATGGTGCCATCTCTGTCTCGCCGTCTGTCTCCGGCGAGTTCCACATTCTCAATGGATGTCAGTGATAATGCATTGTGATTGAAACGAATTGAGAATTGAGAGAGAATTGTGCTCGCTTGACTGACACAATTTCCCAAAGGCTTTTGTCCGTCGATTGTGGAGCAGTTGGTCAGGAAAAGCCAGCCGCCAGCCAGTTGAGCCGATGAAAAGCAAAGGCCAATTGTCTTGCAGCAGCTGTCAACATGGCCAAGAGCCACAAATAGAATATGTTCCGAAATAGACCTTGGAGCTCGAAAAAAGATTAATCAACTTCAGCCAGTGATTGACAGTTTATGAAAAATACTAATATATGTGATTAAAGATTTATAATGATAATAATGATCTTATTCTTGAAGATGGGATTAAAATAATTTAACTTTGCTATTTTTAACATGACGCTAGGATTCCCAAAAACCTCTGGAATCAAAATTTACAAAACATTTAAATTAAAAATTATACTACTTGCCTTATAAAACATCTTTTGCGATTTGAAATTACTCTTATATATTTTCAATAAGCTTATCTAAATTAGAGAAACATTTAAAATCCATATTTCATTTCATTTAATTCAAAGTTTCCATTCATAATCGCTAGTTGTTAAAAAAGACTTTATTCTAATCTCTGCTCCAACTGAATAATGAAACCAGTAATTTCAATTATTGTAACCTATAATCGCTATTTATGTTTATCGATCAATAATATCGATACGGGAAACCAAAACCAACGGTTCGTATGTGCAACGCAACTGTGCAAATGTTTTTTGTTGCCGGTTCTCAGCACCGTTGCGCATTAGACCGTTGTTTTTTGTTGGGGTTTTTTAATTTTTTTTTTTCGTTCCGCGACAGACAACAAAGCTCGATGCCGTGATAACCCCGAAGCGACAAAACTTTCAATGGTTTTTTTCTCCAGAAGAAGCAGCAGCCTTAACGGCCACTATGCAGATCACGTTTTCCCAGACCACAGAGGGGAATGGGGAGCAAGGTGAGGTAGAGAGAGCGAGACAAGTGCATGGACTCTGACTTCTTTTGCCGCCCCTTTCACTCCCCCGCACAGTGACGTATGAAGAATTTTTTCCAAAGGGGAGCTTTTAAAGATACTTTTAGCTTAAGGGAGTTTCAAGGTCTCAAAAGGAACACAACCAAAAAGTTTTTAAAAGATACTAAACTATATACTTAGTCTAAGATACATATTTGTTTAACTGTTACTAGAATATCTTGTTTAAAAATTTCTCATGGGGGCATCTACGCCACTGCCCTTGCAGGTTGACAACAGCGGCGCTTTCATTTTTGGACTGTGACTGCGATTGCTACGCGACTGCCCATTGTCCAGATGGTGGGATCCAAATCCGAGGAATCCGTGGAAACGGGGCTATGAAAACCCTTTTGGCTGCCGCCGCACTGACCGCCACTAGAATCGAGGAATTTTAATGACAATGGAGAGCTGAGCTTACGAGGAGGGGACGTGCTAGACCCGAATTGCCTGCAGCAACACTTTTACTCATTACGCTCTCGTTTTTGATGCTTTGGATCTGGGCAGAAGTTTCACTGTGCATAATTCGCATCATTATCATTTACTAGGGGGGCAGGTAGGCACATCACAGGTACTGTTACCTTTTGGCGCTACATTAAAGCTGGCAATTAACACAGATTTATGACAATATTCTCGAGGGTTGCCTGCCAATCAGAATGCGAATGAAGAGATGTCCGGGAATCTTTGACCCAGAACGCCGTTGTGGTTAACAGTTTATAATTCCGCTTTTGCAAATAGTTTACGCACCTTGGTGTTGTTGTTGTTGTTGTTGTTAGTTTTCCTCAAGGTTTCTTTAAGGTTCGTCGGCCAACAACAAGAACGGGAGAATTTGAGACGCTTGAATGAGAATGAGAATCTTCTTCTACCTGTAAACCAGAAATCGGAGAGACGAAGACGGCAGGCAACCCATAAAAATCAAAGTATGAATATATTTAGCCTACTTTTTATAAAATTTTTATTTCGCTTTTGCCAACGGCATGGCTCAGCTTGGCATTCGAGCATTTAGGCGACGCTTTAAGAAGCCGCTTTGAATCATTTCCTGCACTGAGAGAATTTTGTATATGATTCCTAAATTGTATTTACTTTTGAAGAAAGGTCAAGCCAGAATTGTATCACATATATTGAATATGTTATTTGCAAACGCAGAATCCCCTATAATTGTATTTATATTTCCTTAAATCAATAAGTTTTTATTCTTCTAATTTTTATTAATTTTTTCAAAATGAAGAAATTAAATCATCTTCAGAGAAATACAATTTGAAAAATATTTAAATTTCATTTAAAGGAGTTTGCTTTAAATTGTTAAGAAAAGAATTTCAATTTCCTATAAAATATAAAGATTCTTACAATTTATTTATTGTTTTA
Source organism: Drosophila ogumai (assembly GCA_018904815.1). Taxonomy (NCBI): domain Eukaryota; kingdom Metazoa; phylum Arthropoda; class Insecta; order Diptera; family Drosophilidae; genus Drosophila; species Drosophila ogumai. The sequence continues at coordinate 37,844 of JAEIIJ010009710.1, read as the reverse complement.
ATAATATTAGTCCCAATAAGATTTTTTTCTGTGTTCCTGGCTACCAAACAAATCGATCAAATTTCTGAAAATGTGCTGAGACCGAATGAATCGAATCGGGGCAAGAAATCAACAATTCAATTCAAGGGAAATCGTTGATGAAGCGTTGAGGCGTGGGCGTGATTTTGCTTTCTACCAACTTTGTTAGCCTCTTGATTAGCATTTTGGTGGATCTTAAGTCGGTCAAGTTCACTAAAAAGAGCAGGTAGATTTTAGGGTTCTGAGACGGGAAGATCTACAAATGGTTTCTACTATTTCCTGGCTTTGAAGAGAGCTTAAACTCAGCTAGTTTATGGTTCTCTCTGCTTGGAATTTAGGGGCATGCAACCTTTGGCTTTTAAAGTCAACTAGTTCCCGCAGGAATGCAGTTCCACCAATCGCTAGGTCGAATCTCCTGGCCATATATCACTGGCAACTGGCAACAACGGACCAGCACTCTTTCCTGTTGCCAATTCCTAGAGTGCCAGTCAGGGCCTAGACGTGAGCCGACTGACAAACTTTTAGCCACGAGTATGTGTGGTGTGGATACACACACGTATTTGGGGAAACACGCAGCCTAGTAAAAGTTATTTGGCCAAAGCAAATTCATTATAAATTCTTCAAGACCAGGCAAAAAGAAAGTCCCAAGAAAGGTGCTAATTCATGCCATCGGCCGATCGAGCGGGCCAGAGAAATGGGTCGAGGTGGGCGACGGAGATGGAGCCCAGCTCCGAACCGAACCCAGAACCCAACCCATGCCATTCCACGCCAGGCCCAGGCACTTAGTGGACCACCACCGAAGGTGTTGCCTGCTGTGGGCTGCAATGTGTGTGCATATATATCGCCGCACATATAGCCACATATAATATGTGTTCTTTATGCCATACTGGTTTCCGAAAGGAAGAGACGAGACAAGAACAATGCCAAGTTCAGCAAAATACAAAAAAAAGAGCGTATAAGACGACGTGTAAGAAGGTGCCGGAGGTGCGAGGAGAGAGAAGTGTAAGAGATCTTGCAGCTGCCTCTCCATCACCATCTCCATCTCCTCCTTGTGGGCGCTCCGGCAACGGCTTTGGTGTCTTTATTTTTTGTGCTTATTGGGGTCACTTACTTTGACAGAACTTCTACTTAAGCACCGGTATTCCATTTTGTAGCAGTGTGTGTTGATGGTCGATGGTTTCTTGTTGGGTTATTGGCTGTACTTGGGGCGTACTGGGTACTTGGGTACTGGGTACTTGGTACTGAAGCACTCGAGGCACTCTCGTTCTTATATCGTTTCTGGGGTCCGAATTGGCTTTTCACTTCACACTTCACGACCGATGATGGATTTAAAGCTAGGCACACGGGGAGTATCGTATCCACTGGAAGAGCCCTCTGATCTCTGGGATCCGTGATCTCTGCTCTGTGCTGGCAATGGCAATGGCAATGGTAACGCGAACCGACCAACTCGAGCGCTCAACCTGAACTGACGGAGCAGGTAAGGTTTACCATTCCTTAAGCACTTGGTGCTGCCTCGTCTGCGCATGCGTCGCCGCTTCTGCCTCTGCCTCTGCTACTGCTACACTGCCACTGCTGAGATCTTCGGGCACATCGTCGCACTCGTAACCTGTTGCCGTCGTGTCGCCAAGTGTTGCCGCTGCAGATCGGCCCTGGGACCTCCTCCCGCTGGTATTGTGGGTGCCGACGATCTGGATACATGTGCAGCCCAGGAACACGAACCCACCAACCACATATAGTAAAGTAGTACCGCAAGGATTATCGTTAGCAGGAAATTCATTCTAATTTAAAGTTCGTTTTGACAAGTGATAAAAAGTTTAGAGATTCCAGGTGTAGAATTAATCGACCGTTAGATTCGTTTAAAGGGGAAAACTCATTTTAAATGATTTTATTTTACTTAAGAAATTTCAAATGTAAATGCATGATTAAAGTTACGGGTATTCTATGGTAAGAACACTTTAAAAATAGCAAAGCTTTTAATAAAGGCATACATCAACTATGTAAGTTAATTCAGTTTGATCCTTGGTCCCTCCTCCATATCAACCACTGCAGTCAGGGCGAGGGGTGGTGCTAAAGATGTCGTTGACATTATTATGCTTTGTTTTGGCGGTTGTGGCGGTTGTTGTTGTGGGTGTTGTTCATCCTCGGGTTCGGGAACAGGTGGCATCAAATGAACGGCACGCAAGAGCATCACCAAGCAGCCACAGCAAATGCAGGTAATACAGCAGATACAACAGCATACTAATATGATTGGCAGCAGGATAAACCAAAGCATTTGCTGTGCCACAGCCATTTTTGCACAGGAGGTTTATAGAGTAAAGCCTTTTTAGTAGGAGTCCTCGTTTTTACAACTGAAGCAGCAGTAATAGCCAATGCAGCAGAGAAGTGCTATTAGCACCGCCAGGAGGGCTAGGAAGATGGCAAGGGTTGGTCCAGGGCCGATCTTGCTGAAGAGATCGGAGGGAGTCTCGAGATCAGTGGATGTCATATCCGTACATTGCTATATGTCCTTGGTAAGTAAGTGTATATTTACAAATAATAAGATATATGTATATTGTAAAAACAAATATGTTTGTTAAGGAACCCATAACAAAAAAGCACATCTGATTATTTAAATTTTAAAATAGACTTTGCTATCTCTAATTTATTAAGTACAAATTTCTTTATGTATTTATAAGCTGAAAATAAGCTAAATTACCATTTAAATAAAGTCAAACTTAAAATTTGAAAATTTTATGGGAAAATATGAATCGTTTACCGTTAGTGGTTTCACCTTCAAAACGAATCTGAAAGCATTGCAAACTGACTTATCTACTTGCATGGGGCTTGTTAATTGGTTATCGATTAATAACATTACATAATTGAATATTCTGTAGACGCTACGCTTGCTCCTCTCCCGATTTGCTCTTCTCCATCTGTCTGACAATTAAAAGGCGCTTTTCATTTTCTTTTGGGAAAGTTACCGAGCTATATTAGTTACAATTCGCTTTGGTTATTATCGAAAAATGAAGAAAACGCCGAAAGGCCACAAAAAAAACTTTCATAGTGGTTGTAACTTTTCCCCTCGCGACATTTCAAGTCAATTGTCGAGTGACGGCGCGACGTGCAGAAAAAGTGTTTGCCGACGGGTGTAAATAAATAAAATAAAATAAAATTAACGGTAACAATTGAAACAAACGCAGCGGCGGACCAGCTCGACAATGGTCGTCCGGAATGAAACACGAGAAGCGGTCGAAGCCAAGTGACACGACACGCATGCGCAGTGTCAGCGCAACGCAGCTTTTCAGCGAAAGTGACGAGTTCCAATTGTCCCAACGCCTTTATTAGAGCCTAACAATTAACTGGCGTAATAGTGGCAAAAATAAAATACAGTACACAAATGAAAAGCCCGCAGAAGTTACTGGCCTCAGGCTTGTCATCGTCAAAAGGCCACATTTCTTTTCTAATGGTTTGTAATAATTACTGATGCGTCTAGACACTAACTGCCTTTTATTTATTTAATAAAATATTTAATAAAAACGAATAATATGAGAATAACTATGTATCTTACCTTCTGTAAGAAAAGCTTTTGCCAAAACCCAAGATTTCACCAGGAAAATTTTGTAAGAGAACATAAAAACATCCCAGGACTACCTTAACGAGAATTGGGGCCAAACTCGAACAAAATTAACTTCAAAATTAACCCGAAATAATAATAATTATGAATCATGAACATCTTGTTAATTTCCAACTTGAAGATTAGTTATTCAAATATGTATATACATAGATAAATAAATCAGGTACGATAACCGTTGTAAGTTATATTATAAAAATCAAATTGTAATGTTTATGTTTAGATTTTGTTATTTTATTTTAAAAGAAAATTATTAGATATGAGTAAAAAAACAATTTTGTAATAAAAATTATTTTCTACCAAAAAAGTTAAATTAAAAAATAATAATTATTAATGATTTTCAATACAAATTAATTTTGCTTAAAATAAAACTCAACCGTAAATCCCGGTCCCTAAAATAAATAAATTTTTCTTCTTAAATCCTTGTAATTAAAAACTTAATTTAATATGTAGAGCTATCAATAATTTATCGATTTAATAAGTTAAATAAATCCATTTTTTAAATAAAATTAAAAAGATAACTAAAAATCGATAATCAACCTGTCTTTGGATGGGCCCCTTCTGACGTTCTGATGTTTGAACACTGAAATCGTCAGTACTAAAATGTTTTTAAATTCACGTAGAGCAGAAATTTTGTTGCAGTTCTAAATACGTTTGGTTTGGTTCGGTTGATTGTTAAACGTGTCGTTGTCGCGCCAATGCATGTTGACCATCGCTCATTGACACACCGAGTGCGCGGCAACCCTGTGTAGCTACCATACACATCTGTTAACCAACACTGAACGTCTGCAGCAGAACACGGCAGACAGCAACAATTGCCATATAACAGCATCAATAGACAGCGTGGGAGTCTGCATGATTAGAAAAGAGCCGCAATAGTGAGTAGTTTAAATATTATGGCTGGAAATTATAAACAAAATCCACAAATTTAAAATTAATTGTTAGCCCCTTGAGTTATCGATAGTATCGATAGTAATATCGATGTGCTTTCAGCTCTAAATTGGACAAACGGCAACAACAATTGTCAAATAACAACAACAATACCGACGGCCAGCGTGAGCGTGTGCGTTCCCCTGGGTGTGTGCGTGCGTGTGAGATTGGAAGACAATGGCTGCAGCTGCGGATCTGGTTGTTCCTACCCTTGCCAGTGAGTATTATCCTTGGGATGCATCTCCAAATTGACGCCAAAAGGCAGCCCTGCCTCGGGGCCATCGAAGGCAGCCGCCTCCGCTGCGGGGGAACGGCGGGAAAGGCGAAAAGTCGAACGACCTCGTGTTCGTTCTCCAATCGCCGCTCATGCTAACCTCTCCCCTCTAAATTCCTTCTGTCCACAGTTCGCTCTAGCGTGGCCGTGGAGTTGTGGTCGTCGGCGGGCTCTAAGCAGCCGTACGAGCACAAGGCCCACTTGCCGCGCGAGGAGACGAAGAGCTCCCGCTCGATCTGCTTCAGCCCTGACGGCCGGTACTTTGCGTACTCCAACGGTCAGGCGGTCAAGGTGCTCGAGGCGAGCAGGGATAGCGCTGCCAGCTGGCCAGAGGTTGCCACGCTGCCCCGGCCGAAGGCCTTCTACCTCAACTTCTCGCCACGTGGCCGATATCTGTGCACCTGGGAGAACTATACCATCACCAAGGACCGGCCGGAAGGATCGCCCAATCTGTTAGTCTACGAGGTTGCCACCGGCGCGGAAGTCTTTTCCGTAGTACAGAAGAACCAGACTGACTGGCAGCCGTCATGGTCATCGGACGAGTCCATCTTTGCCCTAGTCGTTGGCGGCGAGGCGCTGTTCTACGATCTGGGAGAGGGAGCAGAGAAGGGATTCGCAGGCACCTCGCGTAAGATCGGTGGCAGTCGCGGCGGTATGCTTTCGCTGGGGCCCGGCAGCTGTCCACCCTTCCTGGCCTTCTACACGCCGGGCGCCAAGGGTGCTCCGTCCATGTGCAAGCTGTACAAATATCCGGCACTGGGACAGAACCAGACGGTTGCGTGCAAGAGCTTCTTCCAGGCCGACCGAGTCGAGATGCTGTGGAACAAGCGGGGCAGCGGTCTGCTGCTGCTGACCAGCACGGAGGTGGACAAGAGCGGAGCCTCTTATTACGGCAACCAGGCGGTGCACTTTATGGCCACCAAGGGCGACACCTGCTCCGTGCCCCTCTCCAAGGAGGGCCCGGTGCATTGTGTCAAGTGGAGTCCGAAGGCAAATGAGTTTGTGGTCGTCTACGGGTTCATGCCCTCCAAGGCGGCCCTCTACAACCTCAAGTGCGATGTGGTCTTCGATTTCGGCGAGGGCCCGCGCAACTGCGCCTACTTCAATCCGTTTGGCACTCTCATTGTCCTGGCCGGCTTTGGTAATCTTCCAGGAGCCGTCGAGGTTTGGGATGTGGCCAAACGCGAGAAGTTGGCGAATCTCAAGTGCGCCGACACCACGGTCTTTGAGTGGCATCCCAATGGCGAGTGGTTCATCACTGCCACCACGGCGCCTAGGCTCAGGATTAGCAATGGGTAAGTAAACCTCTTGCAACAAATTAATTGAGAATGTAACGTGAAACTTCGTTTTTATTTAGATTCAAAGTTTACCACTACTCGGGAGCTCTTCTCCACGAGACCATGTGGCCGCAGGGCCAGGAGCTGCTGGGCATCGAGTGGCAGCAATTCCCAGACAAGACCTTTAGCGAGCCAAAGATCACCAAGGCCAAGCACGAGGGTATCAAGTCCAGCCAGCCAGAGGCCAGCAAGAAGGCCTACACACCGCCCCATCTGCGGCTGCTGAAGGAGGGCAAGAATCCGGAACAGTATCTGCCCCAACCGAGCGTTCCCGGACTGGCTCCATCAGCAGCAGGTAATACACCGCGGCAGTTTTGGCACAGGCAATACGACCTGGACAATCCAATCGTACGACGTGGCGAGCAGCAGGGTCAGGTCCAAGTCCAAGTGGTGGCCGGCGGACGCGAGGGTCAACCGGCGACGGGGACCTCAAACAATCGTCCCTTTCGGCGCTATCGGCCCTACCAGCATAGACGCTACTAGGTTCCACAGCTAAATCAGCCATTCCTCTTCACTCCTTGCTCACACATTCCGTATTAGCCATGCCAGTTAGGATTAGGGATTGACGCGCGGTCGTAAGTAGGCTCGGCCATGTGTTTGCTAATTGCTGTTTGCATTTCTCCTCCGCCTGCAGGTGGTGCCAACAACAAAAGGAACAACAAGAACAAGCCCCGGGGCCCCAAAAAGGATGTCGTCAATGCGGTGAATGGCGGTGATGCGGACTCTACACCTGCAGAGGTAGCGCCAGCAGGTGCAGTAACAGTGCCAGAGGCTGGGGAGGAGCAGCAGCAGCAGCAGCGCAAGCAGCAGTCGCAGCACAACACTCCCCGACCAAGATACCAGCCCCAGGAGAACGCGTCTGATCAGCCACGTAACCAGGCGGCGCAACAGCATCCCCAGGGACAGGCCAATGGCCAGAATATCAGCGAGAAGGAGCGAAAGATTCGCAGCGTTGCCAAGAAGCTGTCGGACATCAAGAAGCTGAAGCTGCGCCGCAGCCAGGGCGAGAACCTGGAGCTGAACCAACTAAACAAGATTAAGATGGAAGCACGGTACCTGGACGAGCTCAAGGCTCTCAAGTTGTCTGCCTAGGGGGGACGGGCGACACAACATGTTAACCAAAAGCATAGCGATAACGAAGACGACGATGACGATGGCGGCGGCGAAGAGAAGAGAGCGAGAGAGGAGAGTAATTCCTCTTGTAATTGTGATACACACCACCTCTTCTCTGCTCCACTCCACAACTTCACCACCTCTCTGTCCCCGTCCCCGTCCCCTTTTCTGCTGTCTTACGCTCATTTTTTGCGGTGCCCAAATTTGCCGCAAAACAAACATGGTTCTAGTTAAAAACATTTTTCTACTATTTGTGATTTCTTTACATATTTTGGCAAAAGCAAACAACATCTTCCCAAACAAACAACAAATTTATGTACCAAATTGTGCTACCAAGTAAATAAAAGGTGTTTCCACAAAGAATCTCTTCCAGTCTGTTGTCTTTCCAGCTAGCTCTCCCAGTTGGACTTCTTTTTGATGAACTCCTCACGCCCGTCGTCCTTGACGGCCACATAGTAGCCCAGGCTTTCGTACTTGTACCTCATGTAGGCAATGTAGCCAAATACTCCGGCAATGGCGGTCAGTCCCAGGCCCATAATGATGGCGTTCTGTGAAAGCCAGGATATAGAAATTGTATCTAACTTCTCTGGTTAAAAATCTTACCGGCTTCGCGTACAACTCAAAGTTTATTAGACGGAACACTCCGGTGGAGCGCATGGAGCGGATGCCATCGCCCGGCTTCTGATCCTTGCCCTCACTCATTCTGATTTTTAAGAATATTTAAATAAGATCCTGCTCCTCGAGAGATTGCACAATTCTCTTGTAAATAAAAACATGTGTGAAGAAGAGAATGGAGCATTGGGGGGTAGTGTGACCGTAAGTGCGGAAAATACCGTGGTCTTAAAAAATTTTTTAATTTTAAAAAATATATAACTATATAGTTAATCTTGTAAATATATTTCCCAAAAAAAATATACTTTAATCTAGCCAAAAATTATAAGCGAATAAAAAATAATACAGAAAAAAAAACTAAGAATTAATAAAGACATATAACCATAGTAATTTTTTTGTTACTTTTTATTTGCTTATAAATTTGTAAGTTTTGTTTACTCTTAGAAAATTTTATAAGCTAATAAAAAATTAATAATCTACGGCTAAAATCAGGTTTCTCTATGTTAAGTTATCTCCAATAATCAACCGAGACCGAAAAATGTATTAAAAAATTCACGATTTCACGAAATAATAAGTACAAATATAAATAAATTACAAGATTTTTTTTTATATTACAAATAATCTCAAAGACCACTTTGGTTTTAGTTCAACATTATTTTAAATAATAAATATATTTCTATGCATTTTTTTTTTACATATTCAGGGACAGTCAAATTCAAACTGATAGCCGCGATCCACGAAACTAAGACCCCGCTCCGAGTCGATGGGAAAGTCGGCTGTAAACACTATATAATCCCGATAGTCCGGCGAGCTTTTGAGATTCTGCCAAAGGACAAAAATAAAGGTTAGCCAGAATAAGGAACCCCCAATAATTCATGTCATAGTTACCGCTTTCTCCACAAAATCCTCAAAGCCACTGAGTTCGTAGTATAGCAGGAGGGGTGGTGATCGCCCAAAGCCAGGCTTATGCTTGTGGGGCTCTCGCTGTTTAAGGACACTCAGTGCGCGGGTCAGGAAATTGGGGGTTAGCTCGCGGCAGTAGGACACGTCCAGGTGCTCCAGGCGCGGACAGAGCTCCACAAACTTGAGCAGTATGTCGTCGCTCAGTTCGTTCCAATTGCGCAGGCAGAGTAGCCGGAGGTCTGTCATGCAGGTGTAGCGCTCCAGATAGTCGGCCGGATGTGTCCAACTGCAGATGGCCAGCCGCTGCAGCCGTCGATGCGTCCAAATGGGCAGTTTCTCGTCCCAGCCGGGTTCTAGAGGCATATAGTAGCCGTCCACGGCGAAACCCAAAATGTTCTCTGCCTTGCGCTCCATTATCTCGTAAAACTCACTGACCTCGCGGATCTTGTGGTCATAGCTATCCGGACTGACCAGTGGCGGGATGTGCCACTCGTTGTCCAGCAGCACCACCAGTTGTCTGAGGGCGGGCAGCTCCAGGACAGCCGGCAGAACGGGCTTTAGCGTGGCGAGATTTAGCTTGAGAACGGTTAGGTTCCTGAGGCTCGGCACACAGTTGGCCAGCTGCAGTTTGCTTATCACGTCGTAGGTGCGAATGTCCAGTACCCGGAGATCATGCAGCTTGCTGTGAAACAAACGGGAGAGTGAGTGCCACACATCTGAAGGAACCAAACTCCACTTACTGGCACACCTCCTCCAGATACTCCTGCTGCAGCTCGTAGGCCTTGTGCCAATCCTCGTACAGATGCAGCTCCTGCAGGTGCTGGAACTGGGACAAGTACCGGCCGTCAATGGGTGTGGTGAGGCGTAGTTTGCGTAGACCCGGCAGCAACCCGGCTAGCTTGCGAATGCTCCGATTCGACGGATAACAGTCCACGTCCTCGGGATCATAGTAGAAACTGGCCACCGCGGGCAGTTCTGAAATGTGCATCTCGTCCAGATCCTTGAGCAGGGCGCACAGGCAGCTGCTAACGCACATCTCCTTGATGTGCGGCCGCATCTGGGAAAGGAAGTAGATGAGATCCTCGTAGTTGGGCAGCAGCTCCCGCCACTTGTCCAGGTCCAGCTGCTCGTAGGCGCGGCTGGTGCGCCACTTGGACTGGCAGATGTGCTGGAAGCGTTGGCAGGTTCGCGCGAAGGCCACCTCGGACGGCAGGTCCTGGAGGCGATCGAAAATCTCCTCCAGACAGTCGTCATTCAGGCCAAGAATCCCAGGAAACGGCTCTGCAGCCATGGCCGTAACGAATCACTGATCTTATCCGGATCCGGAGAGGCTGTAGGTCCAATGAATCGTGCGAATTACCACGGACCTGGAGATATTTTTCTATTTTGCGTTGCGTTGTTCAATTGAATAACAAACAAAAATACATTGCGCTGAGGCAGTGTGACCGCATGTACTCTGCCCAAAAACACCAAAAATACACTTGAAAATAAAAATAATTAACATTTTTATAAATATTATTAATAACTAATAACGATTGACAATTAACTGTAAAAAATCTTATTTTATGACTTCCGAACAAGAAAGAGCTTTTTTATTTATCTTGTATTTGTTTTTTTCTTTTTTTGTAAAATGCATATAAAATCCGAATTAAAGTGGACCAAAAGTGGATTCAAAATAAATAGGACTTCGTCAACAGGCAAATTTCTCATAAATTCTCGTAAATAAATCAAACCTATTAGTATTATTTAATAGCTATTTACAATTCATAATTGTTTATAAGCTATTTTACTAATTCTTTATTATTGCATTTCTGTTAAATTAATAATAATAATCATAATAATAATATTATTATTATGAAATAACATTGGTAAAAAATTTTCCACGGAACCTGTAATTAACAGTTGAGTTTTAAATTTTATCTTTTGTTTTTCGAATTAAAATTAATATTAAAATCCGTAATAAAGTCTTCTTATTGAGTTTCTACTGTATGTTTAGTGTTGCACAAGGACGACATGTGTGACCGGGCTGCCAGACCGCCCGACGGAATACAAGGGCTGCCAGAGTTTTGGAAAAGACAAAACACGTGTGTGTGCGCATTCTTTTTGGTGTGAAACGAGCGTGCGGCTAGAACTTTATTGCGGACCGAAAATATAGAGAATCAGAGAAACAAACATGACGGAGGAAGTAAAATTGACCCATGGAGTCGTCCTGCAGCACCTGCTATCCGTCGACAAGAACCTGGCCAAGGTCTATCAGCAGAAGACGAAAGCGGTAAGTTCGCCTGCAAGGCGGCGGCAAGTGCAACGAATTTGGATGCACCCAGAGCTTGCGACTGTATGGGTGCCCACATCGGCAGGGCAGGGAGAAACTGTGAGCTGGATTTCTCTCTGGAAAAGTCCACTGGTTGCAGCCTCCCCTCCCACTTAGGCCCGCCCCCGACCACGTGTTTGTTCACTAACCACACAACTTTTGTGTCTTTTCATCCGCAGCCCACTCTAGGCAAGAACGCGCCGGTGGTAGTCGAGCTTATCAAGTTCTTCCAGGCAAACAGCCCCGTAAAATTCCCGGCCATCAAGGCAGCCGCGGCAGGCAGCAGCAGTGATGACAGCGACTCTGACTCCGATGCAGCTCCAGCGCCCGCCAAGAAGCCGGCAGCGGCTCCAGTAACAAATGGCAAGGCCGCCAAGGCGGCTGCCTCCTCCAGCAGCGAGGATAGCAGCTCTGAGGAGGAACAGAAGAAGCCAGTGGCCAAGGCTACCCCAGCTAAGGCAGCACCCGCCAAGAAGGCTGAATCCTCGAGCGAGGACAGCTCCTCGGAGGACGAGGCACCAAAGAAGGCAGCGCCAGCCAAGGCTGCACCCGCCAAGGCTACACCGGCCAAGAAGGCCGCCGCCTCTTCTAGCGAGGATAGTGACAGTTCTGAGGAGGAGAAGAAACCGGTGGCAAAGGCCACCCCGGCTAAGGCAGCTCCAGCCAAGAAGGCAGCATCCAGCAGCGAAGACAGCAGCTCAGAGGAGGAGGCAAAGCCCGCCGCCAAGGCTCCGGCCAAGGCAGCGGCAGCCAAGAAAGCCGCGTCTTCTAGCGAGGACAGTGATTCCGACGAGGAGCCAGCCGCCAAGAAGGCTGCACCTGCTAAGCCTGCCGCTAAGAAGCCAGCCTCTTCCAGCAGCGAAGACAGCGACTCTGAGGATGAGAAGCCTGCAGCAAAGGCCCCAGTCAAGCCGGCTGCAGCCAAGAAGGCAGCCTCTTCCAGTGAGGACAGTTCTTCAGAAGACGAGGCACCCAAGAAGGCGGCCGCTCCAGCAAAGGCTGCTCCAGCCAAGAAGGCCGATACATCCAGCGAGGAGAGCGACTCAGATGAAGAGGAAGCTCCCAAAAAGCCAGCGGCCAAGGCTACTCCGGCCAAGGCCACTCCGGCTAAGAAGGCCGAGTCCGAGGACTCCTCCGACGACAGCGACAGTTCCGAAGATGAAAAGCCCAAGGCCAAGGTTGCTGCTGCCACCAAAGCTCCAGCTAAGGCTGCCGCCTCGAGCAGCGAGGACTCCAGTGACGATGAAGCGCCAGCTGCTGTAAAGCCAGCAGTCAAGAAAACCGCGGCACCCGCCAAGAAGGATGATACCTCCTCGGAAGAGGACTCCTCGGAGGATGAGGCCCCAGCGGCCAAGAAGCCAGTGCCAGCAAAAAAGAAGGCCGAGAGCAGCAGCGACAGCAGCGAGTCTGAAGAAGAGCCCGGCGAGGCCAAACCCCAGCCAGTGGTCAATGGTGGACAAAAGCGCAAGTTCAGTGGCGGCGATGCCGATGAGGCCACTCCCAGCAAGAAATACAATAACTTTGTAAAGTCAGGAGAGCAACAGGTGAGTTGGGGGATCTTAATTTATAAAATTACTGCCAAGTATTTAAGGAAAACTACATTTTTTAAGATGTTTCAATGCAAAGCGAAGGTATAATTCCAAGTTTAAAATATTATATTTATTTTTCTACCAATTTTTATAATTAAAAACATTAGTTGGTCTGTTGATCTGATCATCCTGATAAATGTTTTCTTTGTCTGATTCCGTAACTTTTGTTAGCCCTGTCCTTGTCCAAAACAGTTGATAATAATCGCTTGCCATTCGCAGAAGAATGACTTTACATCGACGCCCAACAATAACCAGCACAACAACAGTTGGAATAACAAACAGTTGAACGGCAGCAATGGGGGAGGAAGTGGCCGGAGACGGTCTCCCTTCCGGCGGGTTCGCACCGAAGAGGTGCTGGTGGATTCACGTGTCCAGGACATGTCCTTTGAGGCCAAGGTGAGTGCCGCAAATGCATTTGAGTCGCGCGTGCCTTTGGGTGTGTGTGTGTGTGTGTTTGGTTCGTTTTTGTCGAGGAGCAGGCGACGGGGATTTGAGGTGCTGAGAAGAGGAGGGGGCTGACACACAAATTAGCAAGAGATGCGCACGCCGCTTGAAGAAAACTCAAATCATTTGTGGCACTTTCCTGACCCATTTTGAAATTGCATTTAAAAAAAGTCTTTGCTAATTTGTGGTTTGCCCTCTTTGGCATTCTCTCCTCCCCTTTCAGGACGGCGGCTTCAAGAAGCACAACAATGGACGTGGCGGCCGTGGAGGCTCTGGGTTCGCCGGTCGTCCGGATCGCAGCAACTGGGAGAGCAACAAGCAGAACGGCGGCGAGGATGGCGGCGATGGTGGCGGCTTCAAGAAGATTGGCGATCGTCGATCCTTTGGAGGCTTTGACAACAAAGACGGCGGCGGACGTGGTGGACGCGGTGGCGGTGGCCGTGGAGGCGGCGGTTTCGGTGGACGCGGAGGCGGCGGACGTGGAGGAGGCGGTGGCCGTGGAGGCGGTGGCGGCTTCGGAGGTCGCGGCGGCGGTGGCCGTGGAGGCGGCGGCGGTTTCGGAGGTCGCGGCGGCGGTGGCCGTGGAGGTGGACGTGGCGGCGGCTTTGGCAATAAATCATTCGACTCGTCGGCGCCAAAGCCTAACAAGAAGATCACCTTCGACAATTAGAGTTTAGCTTAGTTAGCGACACACACACACACGCATAAGCACACACCACCCTAGATGCAGTTATGTTATGGAATTAACCTGTTTATATTATTTGTAAACCACTATAGAAAAACGCCGCCGGCTCCTGGGGCGAGCGAGCCAACAAGGACCTCAAGCATACGCGCGGCAAATCCTTCAAGCACGAGAAGACCAAGAAGAAGCGCGGCAGCTACCGAGGTGGGCAAATTGACGTCGGCGTCAATTCAATTAAATTTGACTAGATTTATAAACATAATGCAAACTATGGAATAATCGATTATGTAACAAATACGTTTAGTCAGTAAGCCAAAAGCAGAGTGTAAGATTAGTTTCTTATAATGCAATCGCTTTGAACACTTGAAAAATTGTTTCCAACTTAACAAGGTCCTATAATTTTAGAATCGTGAACTGGCGGTCAATAAAAACCGCGACCAAGCTAATTAGTCCTGAGCCATCTTTTTTCTCTCTTTTCTAAATGGGCTTCAATCATATTAAAATTGTGGTTTCAAACTTTTGTTTTATACGATTCCTTTTTGAGCAATATTTTCTTGATTTTTCAATACATCTTTTTTAGATTTCCGTCTATATTCTGTATTTTATATTCTTAAATTTAACGTAAAAAAAATTTACTGAAAAATCAAGTCAGTTTCAATTGCGAATTGTTAAAAGTAAAGGTTGAATTATATCCAAAAAAAAAAGCGTAATGGATATAATTTAAAAAATATTCCATTATTTTATTGTTGATAGCCCCTATTTTTTGGATTCCGAGTTACAAGAACTTCAATAAGTACAAGTTGATACTATCATTTGTCAAAACAAACATAGTTTAACTTAAGAAAATATAGAAATATATGTATTTTCATAATTAAGTGGTGTTTTTTTTTATAAGAATTGAATGGGGAAAAGGGAAATAAGCCTCGATTTTCTCAGCATATTGGGAAATATATGGATATTTCGTAATTATTCGATATTATAAAATTGAAAATGAAAGATACGAACCACTCAGTTTGTGGCTGGAAAACGGATCGTTTGTGAGCCTTTGATAAAATCTATAGCCTTTAACTTTTAATAAAATTAACGCAAAACTATCGCGAACGGGTTCAGAAATATTTAAAAACTGGATATTGTATGTGATGATCCTTAGTTCTTGGTTTCTAATCGCCATTTTCCGAACCGGTTTACGAAAATTTCGCGAAACTTTGTCAACGCTCGCATATTTATATCGTTTCTAAGCTCATTGACGAGTATTTTGCGATATTTTATTTCGAAGAAAAAATAATAATCTGGTCTTTGGCAGGTCTATTGTTTTGAAATTTAAATATTTATTTATCTGAATTTGATGCTTACGGTATATGTGTATGTAACTAGGTTTCCGTTTATATATCTTCATGATCTTTCACATTTAGTAATCGAAATGTATTGTCAAGTGTTTGCTTCCACATACATACGTACATACATAAAGTATTATGTGTATACATAAATCTTTATATATATTTTACAACAACAAAATACAAATAATAACATCGAGTTAGTGATTTTAAAACAAAAGACGGGCTATGTAATTATAAATCATATAATTAATAATAATCACATTTGTGTATAAATGTATGTATGTAAATATAATAATAGTTTACATTGTATTCGTTTTCTATATGTATTCAGAGTTGCGGTGTGTGTGTGGGTTCGAGAGATAATATCAGCATATCAATTTACAACGATTTCGAGGCTTTCTCGTGGGTTGGTAGATTCCGAGATTCATAGAGTGTGTAAACTAGTTGAAGGTGTTACGCTGTGAGGAGGGCTTTTTGGGGGGTGCTTTTGTTTAAAAATAGTTCAACAAAATACATTTATATATATAGTTATATATGTAGTTAGTAGTTATATGAGATTCCTGTCGGTTTTTAGCTTCTTCTCCCTATACTGCCTCTCCCACTGTACCTCCTCCTGCAGCTTATTCGCTCATGTACGGATAGTTGACATCGCGCAGCGGCACAAACGTCTCCTTAATGGACTGCGGCGATGTCCAGCGGAGTATGTAATGAGGTCCGCCGGCCTTGTCGTTGGTGCCGGACATCCGGCCGCCACCGAATGGCTGCTGGCCCACCACAGAACCAGTGGACTTGTCGTTGATATAAAAGTTGCCAGCGGCCATTTTGAACTCCTGGAGGGCGCACTTGACCCATTCCCTAAAATTAATAATAAATTATTACATTTTATAGAGAAATCTCTTGGGAATCTTTACTCATCCTGGCCGAATACTGCTCCGGTTAAAGCAAACTTTGTTGAGGTGTGCACCAGCTTCATGGTGTCAAACAGATCTGCCTCCTTGTACACATAGATCGTGAGCACGGGGCCAAAGATCTCCTCGGTCATGATGCGGTCCTTGGGATCCTTGCTAACCACAATCGTGGGATCCACAAAGTAGCCCTTGCTGTCCGAGTAGGTGCCGCCCGCGATTATCTCCAGATTCGGTGACTTTTTGGCATGCTCAATGTAGCTGGTAATGCGTTTAAATGCTTTGTCATCGATCACAGCCGATGTGAAGCTGCTAAAGTCTTGAACGTCCCCGATTTTCAGCTTCTGTGCCTCGGCCAGCAGGCCAGCCTTGATCTGTGGGTGAGGGTTTTAGCAAAGGTTAGCACTGCGTAAACATCGCAATCAGTGACACCATTCACCTTTGGCCACAGCGACTCCGGCACATACATGCGCGAGCAGGCGGAACACTTCTGGCCGCAATACTCAAAGGCCGAGCGTATCGTTGATGTGACCACCGACTCAACGTCGGCGGACTTGTGCACAAAGTGGAAGTTCTTGCCGCCACACTCGCCGGTCAAGCGCGGAAAGTTGACATAGTTGTCGATGTTGTTGCCCACCTGCTTCCACAGTCGATTAAAGGTTCTGTGGGGAAACGGGAACGGGGTTGGGATCAGAAAATCAATAGAGCGGCAATTACTTACGGCACCGAGCCGGTGAAATTGATGCCCGCCAGGTGGGGGCTGGCGGTAATGGTGTCTCCGAACACGGGCCCATCGGCAGGCACAAAGTTAACGACGCCATCGGGCACACCCGCTTCGCGCATAATTTTAAAAATAACCCAGTTGGAGAGCATGGCCGTGTCCGATGGCTTCCACAGGACACCGTTACCCTTGGCAAATGAAAAGAAAAAGTAAGTTAATTGGAAATTTAAGGATTAAATAGACGACTTTCTTACCATCAAAGCTGGCGTGTAGGACAAGTTGCCGCCGATGGCCGTAAAGTTGAAGGGACTGACAGCGGCGATGAAGCCATCAATGCCACGATACCGCATGGAGTTCTTTGTGACCTTAATGTTCTCGCTAATGGGCTGATATTTGGCGCATTCCTTTAGGAAGTAGGCATTCATTCTGCAAAAATAAATTTGTTAATAAATATGTAAAGCAAGTTTGTGGCTTAAACTCACCTTATAAAGTCAATCAACTCCGCTGCCGAATCGATTTCAGCTTGGATCGCTGTCTTAGACTGACCCAGCATGGTGGCCGCATTCAATTCCTGGCGATATGTGGTCGCCATTAGATCGGCCGCCCTCTCCCAAATCTTCAAACGATCCGCAAGCGGCACTTGATCCCACATAGGCTGCGTCTTTACGGCAGTCTTAATGGCCTTCTCCACGAGCTTCTTGTCAGCATAGTAGAATCTGGCCAGCTTGTGCTGATGATCGTGTGGCATGACCTGGTACCGCACCTCCGATGTTGTGTACTCCTTGCCGCCGATCACAATGGGAATCTCTGCGCATTCCGAGGCCGTTTTCTTAAGAGCCTGCACCAAGTCCTTGCGCTCTGTTGAATCTTTACGATAGGTCAGAATCGGTTCATTAACAATGGGGAAATCATTCAGTTTCAGATCAGGTAAAACTGAGCCCAGGCTGCGAGTGGAGCTGTGAACATTTTTAAATTTATTAAATAAAAGTATTCTTAGTCATGGAAAGCCTCTTCTTGGCGTTTACTTACTTCTTCAGCACGCTCAGCTGCAGATTGGCGCATCTGAGGGAGGAATTATGCAGCATTCGCAACATCTTGTGGGGATTTGAGGGACTGTCTCCTTCGCTGCCGGATTATATAAGGTGTCTTGTGTCTCTCACTCTCTGGATTCCTCGACTACGATGGCACGTTTCACTTAGAACTCAGCTATCTGTGCGATAAGCCAGCAACGGTAGACACAGCGACAGAGCGGGGCGAAACGAAAAATAAAACATTTGATTAGTTCTTATTTATCAGCGACCTTGGCAATTCGTTGGGGGTCCGCGGCTAGTCGCGTGATTCCGATTTTGATAAGCGGCCAAACGTGAAGCCAACGCCACACACACCCCCCTGCTGAATGCTGATAAGGCAACAGACACTGCCTCGCGTAATAATACCCACTTCTCTACTTTGGGGCACTGCGATCTGCTGTATTCTGAACTTTGGGAGCAAAAAAGGTTGTGCAAGTTTACTTGTTTTTATCGATATTCAAGTTCCCTCCTCGCTCACCAACACACGCTCACGTGCACGGAAAGAACGTTTGTATGAATGTATGTATGCGAATTTGACAAGCATCAGCTGTTTGTGTCTACGTACGCGCACAGTGGAATGAAAGCTGGATATGTTGTATAAAAATAATTCAACTTTGGACTTGCTAAAAAATATATGTTTTAGTTAATTTGTAAATTAATATCGATAAGATTTTATAATATAGGAAACTTTATTTAAAAAATAATAAAATATAGTTAGAAGATTTTTATGTAAAAAAAAGGTTATAATCGATTTAATTTTGAATTTAGAGTTTTTAATTCTACAAAAACCTAGAAAACGCTTGAATCTGATAATTTGATCGCACTTAAAACCAAGAAACCGGGTCAATAAACTCTTTAATAGTTTTAATGCCTTTTTAATGGTTATTTTTATATCTTTCATCCACTGTAAGCTGGCTACGGAAATTTCCTATTGTCGAAAGTAGAAGGGGGATGTGTAGGGGACTTGACAAGAGCTAGTAGTTCTTGTTGTTTTTTAACTGACGCTGCCTTGATTTATGAAATTAAGCGTCGTGAACAATGGCCGGCGAGAAGGGGGATGCAAGAACGGTGCAAAACACCCCACGGTGCGAGTGAGCGGGAAAGAGAGATGTCGAGAGTGAGGGAGAAGTCTAGCAAAAATGTGGAGCAAGCACTTTTTAACGTAAGCACACCGCTTGTTCTCCTTCTTTTGCTTTTTTCTCTGCATTGTTCGCCAAGTGCTTTAATATTAAACTTCACTGATTGATTTTTACCAGAGAAACGTATGTCACAAGTGGCTTTTTATGAGGGCAAGTAATAAAATTCATTAAATTCGTTATTCAGCTGCAGATACACACGCACACACAGCCGCACGTCGCACACACAGGCGCATTAGAATGCAGCCAGTTCACTTGGTTTTGGCTTGTTTTGCTGCCGATTTTGTTGTTGTTGCTGCTGGCCATGTAGCTGTTGTCCCCAATTACGCAATGCAATGTTTTTGTGTCCTCTCTCGGCCTTCTCCCATTTCGCTTTCAATTTATCCCATTTTCGACATTGAATTTGATTTCCTCTTTGACTGTGTTTGCCTTTATTTTTTTCGCTTACTTTTGTTAGTTTCAGCGACGGCGGGCGGCGGATTTTGGGGAGAGCAGCGCGACGTCCGTGTTTTTGTTGCGATTTCTGTGTTTTGAGACTGGTCGAAATAATTTTGACTATGGCCCAACGGCCGATAACGATAGGTTTTATGTCTGGGGCTCAGATATACTACTAGTATAAACTTTTAGACTTTTTCAATCCATCACACAGTTACCATTCCAACCCCTTTATTGTTTGTATGGCTTTATTATTATTTTCAAATTAATAAAAAGCAACATTTACTCACAATCACTATGGGCCATCAGGCGGGCTATACCGATATCCGATATAAAGTCAGGGTGACCAGACCAATGGAAAAGCTTGCCAAGCTAGAGGTGGAGAAACATCGACTTTCTTTAAAAGCTATCGATATGGCGCATTAATCGTGGTAAATTTAAAATTCAGGCGCCAGAAACAAAAATCCTTATCTAACAATTATTTTGTATTATTATTATTATTATTATTTTTTGAATATAACGTTTTTACCTAAAACGCTTTAAATTTTTAAACGTATTTATTATTTAGATAAACAATAACGATAGGTTAAATAAGATTAATTTTATTTGTTCAACGATAAATTAATATTTGCGAAATTAAATAAATTTGTGAAATAAAAATAGGCCAACTCTTTAGGCCAGACGTGCTAATAATTCGGTGGTTTAGTGAGTCGCGCTAATTTCCTAGAATGACCTCTGTATTTAAGTTTAAATGTGTATATGAGAACATTTTTGTAAAATACAAGAGAAATTTTTATTTTTTAATTTTCTACTATTATTTAGCTATTAAAGTTTAAAATGAACAAGATAAAAAATCGTTTGAACCTCTTAAATGGGTTATTTAAATTTAAATTATTGCGAGGAATGTGGGTTTTGCCAGAACTTAATTTGTTGGCGTTTTTGGCACACAATAAAGTAATAGCTAATAATTATATCAGAAAGGGATGTTTAGAGTTATAATTTTAAAAGAGACACGATTGCCATTAAAGCAATACTTTTTCATAGTTTTTTTTATTCTATATTTTTACAAATTCAAGTAGATTTTTTTTTTAGCATCATTTAATGTAATGTCTACCTAATATTTTTTAGAAATATTACATGATATGAACACTTGCTAAGACCTCAACGTTTTGTATTTATTACAGGTAAATTACTAAACATAGTAGGAGAAAGGCTTAACTAATATATACAGCTAATTTAGCCTAGGGTGCTTGTAGCACATCACTGATCTCTGCGCACTGGATACTGCATCAGCCGTAGTATCCGCCACTGCCCGCACTCGCCGTGGCGAATCCTCCGCTGCTGCTGGCGTAGGCCGTGTCTAGAGGAGGAAACAGGTCCAGAACACTTGTAGATTACGCGGGTGAAGGAATTGGGGCAGTGTTTAGGAATTCACCGAATACTTACTCATGCCGTTGCCCCCGTAGGGATATCCGCCATACGAGGGATACCCATACTGCCCGTATCCGCCGTACATCGAGTACGGGTTGTAGCCGTAGCTGGGGTACGTCGAGTAGTATGGATATCCGCCATAGCCGTAGGGGTATCCTCCGTACGCGCCGTTGCCATAAATGTTTCCGTAAGCGGAGCCCGCTCCAGCTCCCGCCCCCGCACCACCGCCGTAATAGGGATATCCGTAGTACTGGCACTCGGAGGGGTGCAAAAACATGGCCAGCAGGATCAGAGTTAACCAGAGGCAACTGCTAGTCTGTTTCGCCGACATGGTTTCGCTGTGTGTAATCCTCGAACGTTGACTGAATGCCAAAACTGCCGGCTTTAACTGTTTTTATATGGAGCTGCAAGCCAACGAACGTTGGCGATTTATAAAGCATAAAACGCTTTTTTAATGGAGCTTAATCGGCCGCCCATCAGTGGCCGCTCGGTTTGTTCGTTCGTGCATGACCCAAGCGGCGTATACGCAATTTTTCGGCGAATCGAAAATCCCGCATGTATTTAAACAAAACAAAACAAAACATAAACAAAACTATTTATGCCCTTATGGGCTTATCGGCTCCGGTTACTCATCCCCCCGATTTTGATAGCCGTTTTGCTTTCAATTTGAATTAGTTAGGCACTTTTTTCGTCAGGGGTTCACCTTTTATTTTGGCGTAAACACAGTCATTAGCCTTACAAAAAAACAATTGGTTCGTGGTGGACTTAGTCATGTGCGTTGCCAGCTGCGGCCGGTGGTTTCCACTCTTTGAGGTTCATTGCCTCGTGGTCAATGCTCATCAATGCCCTTCGGATGAGGTCAACCATAATGGTACGGATATGATTATACCACCAGGTATTGGGTTTTCCACAGCGATTAGCTTGACTGCTGGCCGAGAGTTCATTGTGAAGGACTCTCGATGCCGAATTTTCACCAGCGATGCATGACTCTGGCGGAAATATTTGGCGCATCCAATAATCTCAGAGGGGTGGAATCCGGCCTTTCCCTTCTTACCTCACGTTTGGGACATTTACAAATTTCAAGGCCCTATTTTTGAGAAATGGGTTTATGTCCCCACAAATGTAGAAAGCGATTACACGGTGGAAATTTTTAAAAGATGAGAATTTGTAAGGTATTTCTTACGGCTAGCCATTTGAAATCACATAAGAATCAGTCTAAAAGTATGCAATGATTAATTTTATTTGTAAAGTGTTACGTTACTTAAGTGTGAAAATTGAAATTTTAAATTAATTTTAAACTTTGGTTTGCCAAAAGCAATTTCTAAATAGTTAAAATATTTTGTTGCCTAATTTTCGACTCACTTAAAAAGGTTTTAAAATCAACAGAGAATTCTTTATCACCCTAATGTAATCTAAAGATAGTTTTTAAAACAAAAAATAATACTAAATATTATACTAAATAAAATCTTTAAATATTTAAAGACTTGAAATCATCCTTGACGTATCAGAAATGCCCTAGACTATTTCTACAGTGCATGCTTCTGCATTGGTGCCCGAAAAGTATACACAATTTCATTCATAAATGTTTTAGAACCTTTTCCCTGTACTGTACTCACACACATGTAGGTGTGTTTCATTACACTGACCAACAATGGCGACTGTCGCACAATTGTGCCAAAGTTCCTGCCGCTGGATTCTTATGCAGCTGACGTTTGTTTTCCGTCCGCTGGCGTTCTCTCTTACCCCTTTTTTGATGCTCTCTCGGTCTTTCTCTCTTTGTTTGCCGCATTACTTCAGGTTGTCCAGGTGTGTTTTTGTGCCGCGTAGGTGTTGCATTGTTGTTGCACCCTCTTTGAGTGAGTTTTTCCTCAGCTATATTTTGCGCATGCTCAAACCAGGAAGTGCACGGATTTCGAAGGCACCCTGTTTGAGTTTGAGTTTGAGTGGTATCTTAAGACTTGTATTCGGCCTTGCAGTTTGTTTTTGAATCGCTTTCAAACTTATTTAATTTATTTCATCGTTTATGCGAGTTTTTATATTTTTAGTGTAATTTCTCTTAGGATTGTTGGAATGGTTGAAGTTAAGCAAACCAGAATTGGGTCAAATTAACTGTTGGAAAACTAATCAAAATGCAACAACAAAGCCTTAAAGCAATGTTTTTATTTCATCATAAAAACCTTAAATAATTGTTAGAAATATATGGAATATTTATTTAATGGAAATCTACTCATACGCTTTAAATTTAATTGAATATTACGCCGTCACAACAAGCTAAATTGCTTATTTAGTTCTCACAATTAGCTTACAAAGCGTAACAAATATAAATAGTTTACAATGACAAATAAGGCCGTTGGATAGATTAGTTATTAAAGAATTAAATTGGTGTACATGTACTTGGTGTTTATCAATGACACATTTCTTCAAATGATTACTATATATTACTTTTTCTATATTATCAAAATGATAAAATTATGTGAAATATTATTGTCTAGTTTTTTGGAAAAGTCAGACACTTTTAAGTAAAATGTTTTTCTCAAGTACATTTTTTTTTAAATATAACCTGCTTTAAATTGAAGTTATCGATTATTTAGAGGTAAACATTGCACATTAAGCATTAAGTTATTAATGCTTATATAGCTCAACCTTTACACAATTTGCAAGGATTATGCCTTGCAAATTAGAGCCTACTTTACGGCAGCAGTGTGCCAGGTTGTTCCTATAATCACAGCTTTATGCGTAATAATTAACCTATTTTTATGAAATGTAGCTTGTGGTAGATCAATAAATACAATATTGCATCTCAAATTAAATATTATATATAAAAAACTTATAGGTGTCTTAAAATCGTTAAGACAGAATCTAAAAGTTTATAGGGAAGAACATACGCATAAAGAAATAATATATATATGTACTTTAAGGTAATTATTATAAAATATCTCATAAAAGTGGTAAAAGTACAATACAATTTTCCTGGATAAATTACGTCAAAGGTAAAAAGGAAACATCCTTAAAGACCTCCCTTAATAGTATTCATTTAAGGAAATTACATCAAAGTTAAATACGTATCCATTTACTTGCTAGAGACCTGAATCAATCGCAAGGCGAAAGGGTCCATTTCCCCAGGCCCCAATCCAAGCACTTAATTTCCTCGACCCCAAACGAGCAATTTTCATATTAAAAAGTTTGCCTATACCTACAGCTAAAGAACGGCTCTCCTTAGATAAAAAATGAAAGCTATCCCTCAGAAAACTTGGACAAACTTTCTTTCCGTCTCTCACTTCGAGAGCTCTCGCAACTCTCATTTACTTTTTGCATTATTTTTGGGACAGTGAAATGCTAATTGTTTGTCTAAAAGGGAAACGGAGAACGGATGGGGAAAGGGCCATCAATTTTTCAGCATTTTTACATGTAATTAATTAAAAATTTGATGCTGCAGCAGCAACTTTTGTTTGCTGTCAAAATTACGGCAGGAGCAAAAAGCTAATTAAAACTTACGATTTCGCAACGAGGAGATCGTCCGAACGAGAAACTAACTCACTCAGTCCAAAATTGACTCAAGAAACTCACTCAGGAGGAATGCAGCAATGCAACTGCAAATGTTACGCATACGCAGCGTGCGCCCGAGCGAGATGCCGGATGTCGGGCCGTCCTGCTCTCCCTCACTCGTTTGCTCTCTCGGAGAGAAAGCTAAAAGAGTGGCTAACAAAATAAGGAAAAGAAAAAATCAATTAAAATGCACTCGACTGCACTCCGTCACTCATTTTTTTGGGTTTTAGCTAAAATTTGTAAGAAATTGTTGAACGAAAATAAGCAAGCCCACATGCTCATCCTCTCTTTCCCTCTCTTTTTCTCTCTCTGGTCCTTGTGCGTGCGTGTGTGTGTGTGTGTGTGGGAGGGAATATTTGAATTCAGTTATTTGTGCAATTTTCCTCAGTCAAGTTGTGTGTGTTTGTGCGCGTTTTGGCATTCATCAATCCACCAAAAGGTAATGCAGATAACCAGGAATTACGCAAAAATCGACAATCCTTCTCCCTTGCCACGCACTGCGATTGCAATTTGCGAGTGTTAACAGCGGATCAAGTGCATTATCCAAAACGCCGCCAACCGCAATAAACATCCCATCCTTCAGTGTGCACGGGAGTGAGAGAGACCGAACCAGCAGGAGTGAGAGCGAATGAGTAAACGATAAAGAGAGAAGGGGAAATAACAGTTTCAACAGCTAATAACACTTGCCATACGTGCGTATGTGTGTGTGTTAGTGACTGTACTTTTTGGCGCCCAAAAACATTCTCGCGAAACAACAACAATTACAAACAAACAGCAAGCAAAAACGAAAACAACAAATAAACAAAGGGCAAAACATTAAAACTAATTAACAACATTTTACCAAAGCGAAATTTAATGTAAACTCTGCGCCACCAAATTGACAGGTGAGTTCGTTGCTCGTACTGATGCCCAAATACGTACATCAAAAACATCTATTTATAAAGTATTATTTGGAAATTCGAGGAGGTGTTTTGTTTTTTTTGATGAGCTGATTTATATTTGGATGTTAATGAGTGTCTGATGAATGTTTAATATTCAATATAATTTCTATTGGAGTTATATATTGTGGTAGGTTGAATGAATATGATTTATATTTCCCAGGACCAAATTCCATGAGTTCCGTAAATAATGTACTATTTACGGAATTCATGAAATTTGGTTCGGGAAATATAAATCATATTATTAAACGTAATATTAATATCTATTTCTTATCAACTATTTACTTTATAAGTATTATTTTCTTTTATTTAGTAGCCGTTATTAAAAATTTATTTGATTTTTAAAGATGTGATTTTGAAGTTTCACTTGTCTTAAGCTGATCCTTGTGCTCTCGCGGGAAGCACTTGAGCAAGGACACGATTGCTTTAGTAGATTTATAAAATAAAAGTGTGTCGCCAAAGAGTATGCAACGCTTGTTACTGTCAAAATAAGGGTAATTATGTGGTCGATGCATCTACTTAAGCTTTAAGCAGAGTACAATTTATTGAGGAATTCTAATAAAAGAAAAAGTTTCTCCATAAAGACTTAGTATATCTTATTATAAATCTCCTGTATTTTGTTTTCTGGTCACTTATTTAATTGCTTTCAAGGACACTATTCTTCTGACAACGTACAGCTAAGGCATGCTTTCCCTTCCGTCTCGTTATAAAATATTCAGTTCAGAGTCTCAACATGATATTACAAAGGAATTCTTGATGCTTAAATTGCTTTAACTGGCTTTGGCTTAATACATTTTCAAGAGGGACGAAAAAATGCAGTGTGCTTTATACCCACTTTCCTAAGAGGTAATTAGTTGCAGTTTTATGCTTGACTGCACTACGGATATTTCATCGACTCGTGGCTATTACCCAGCCATTCCCGACCAACTCCCCTCGTCAATATGCTGTAAGAGGTCCCTTCTGGCTTCACCCATTTTACTGCTGGCTTGGCTATCCTTCTCACGGGACCCGGGCGATTCTGAAGCACTCTACTTTAAAATAATTCACCGAGCAAATCCCATAAAAATTTCAACAACTTTGGCTATTTTGTTGCGACGTCATAATGCATTTTGGTTCGGTTTGGATCGGGGCAAGACAATGGCCCAGACACAAGGACACCGGCGACACAAAGGATCTGCGGAGTGGCATGAGGACTAATTAAAACTCCGCTAGACGTCATAATTGGGGGGCGGTGGTGAAAGGATCTGAAACAGGACCAGGCTACAAGTACATTAACTAGACTGCAAAGACTATGAAGAGCTTCGTCGCTCTCCTCCCCGTTTTTCCTCCTGTGATGGAGAAATTTTCACTTAATAGCCATGGACCAAAAATCCAGAAAACAGTGAAAATAGGGGAGGGGGGGGGGGTCGTTGTGCAGAAACTAGGGGGAGAAGAAAGCGAATGGCAAGCACAAAGCAACATTCCGCACATTTGCACAGTGCAAAAGCAGCAACAAAATGGTGAAAAGAGAAAACTACGAAAGGCAGCCAGAGCAAGAAAAAAAGACTGCACATATATATACGTACATATTTATATATATATATTTTTACCGTGCACAGTAATGAAAGGCCTCGGGCATAAGTTTTAAATAAATATTTGTCCCTCTGTATGGGTGCATGTAATTCAACAAAAACAACTGCAAACACAAACAAAAATGTGCACGAAATGATAGAAGAAGCGGACGGAAAGCCAAAGAAATGGGCGGCCAGCGAAAGGGGGCTGATACAAGGGGTGGCCGCTTCGAAGTGGACAAAAACTACTGCATATCAAAATTACGAGAGTCCAAAAAAATACAAGTGGCACCATAAAAGTTTAAGAGTTGCTAATACTCTAAGAGAACAAACATAAAATGGGGATGGAATGCGATATTAAATATTCTGAATAATGAGTTTCAGATAAGAATTTCAAAGGTAGCCAAAGAAATCGTCATAGATTTTAAAGTATGCTGTAATTATATTTTTAAAGAATTTTAAATAAATGGAAAACAGAATTTTGTTTTAATAAATAAGACTTACTGAAAACTAGTGGTAATCCCCTGCCGACTTATTGTTTTTTTAAAAACCTTAATTTAATACAACTTTTTTAATTTTGAAAAGTAATATTAAGTTTTTCTATCTTGCGTATTAGTAATTTATACTATTCCTGTTGTAAAATATTTGGTTTAAGGCAATTTAACATATCTAGAGCCTCCCTTTATAACAAACTATAAGCTTTGCCTAAATTGTTTTAATTGTTTACGATAATATTAATAATATCCCACTTTCAAGAACAAAAATCCTCGTAACTAAAACAAACCCCTTTGGCTCAAATTATAATTTTAAATGAGATTTTCACCAAACCAAGTCTGCGACAAGCCTGAAATCTTACATCATGTTTTACTAATTTTTCCACCCTTTAAAACTAAATACCATGTGGCCCGCTCATTTGTAGGGTATAATTATGAGGGGCGGCACATGATGAGGCTGCCCTGCGGGGGGCGGCACGTTCGCAGGGGCAGGGGCAGGGGCATGGGGTGGTGGCTAAAGGGGTCGGGGCTAGGTAAACATGGAGAACACAACAGCGGCAAGAAAACTGGCTGACTGACTGAGCCTCGTCCTCTCTTTCTCTGCCTCTCTCTCTCTGTTGACTTACTAAGAGGAGGCATAACTAGAGGGGGCGGCAATAACTAGGCGGAGGCGGAGGTGAGCGACGAGCAGCGTTTGCGGGTGAACAGGCACTATTAAAGTCTTAACGACAGCAACATAGAAACACTGTAAGAAATCTAGAAAAATCCAAGCGATATAGAGCAAAATATTATATTTTAAAATTTTATATATGATATTAACATTTTATATACAGAAATCTTAAAAGGGAAAAACCAAACTTTAAATCAGAATTTATCCTAAAAAGTTAAAAGTTTACGTTAGAAAGTATACAACTTTCCTAGAAAACTTGTGTTTTTCTCATATAGTAACCAATATTTAGACTCAGCTGAATCCGTTAATGAAACATTAAAGAAAATAGTCCCATATTTTTCTTTCTGTGTGTCAAGCAAAAGAACCGAAAGTAGGTTGAGGCAGCCACCGTTAGGCGCCGCGCCGCCATGTTTAGAATATGCACACAAAGAGTAAGGCCAACAAAAGGGGTAAGACACAGAAGGAGATCGTGAATGAGAATAAGGTGAGGAAAGGGGGATCGGCCGTTAGGGGATGGGCCGTGGGGGGATGCATTGAGAGAGAGCCTGCTCAGAAGGCTTGTTGCTCTGTTAGACAGTGTAACAAAAGATTTGCTTAGCTTTCATGTAAAGCGTAAAATACAAACAATTATGCAGTTGGTAGGCGGCGGGCCACCCAACCTCCACCTTTTAACCCGAGAGTATTTCTTCACACTGAAACAAAAAATAACCCATAGGTGTATACTCAATTTCTCAGGAGTTGTTTAAAAAATATTTTAGACATCACAAAAAATTGTAATTTATTGATTTATTTTTATCAAAAATTCTTCTTTCATAATCAAACATAAAATATACCTTTAACTAAGTGCATTTTAAGATCACCAAATATTTTGAGTGCAATATGTGCCGCTCTCAACATATCCTATTTAGTAGGCCGTCAAGCCACTTGAGTCCGAGACTTTGCTACTTGAAATTTTGGACAAAGCTGCGATGTCCTATCCTCCTTTTTCATTTCCTTCCACCCCACTCTGCATATCCTGCCCCGTTTCTGGGCAAAGTGTAACGCTGTCTGACTTGAGGACACCGGAGGAGCAGGCGGTGGCGGACGTGGAGGCCTACAAAATATGACAAATTACAAAATAATTGTGCGCACAGTCAAA
The DNA here is from genome assembly GCA_018904815.1 of Drosophila ogumai. NCBI lineage: Eukaryota > Metazoa > Arthropoda > Insecta > Diptera > Drosophilidae > Drosophila > Drosophila ogumai. Next base: position 8,650 of record JAEIIJ010009710.1, on the reverse strand, counting down.
ATGTTGCCCTCGTTTGTTGCTGCTCCTGTTTGGTTGTTGTCCTTCTTTTGCATTCTCTTTTTCTGTCTCTCTCTCTTTGCCCCTCTTTTGCCTTAACCCCTGACCTGCCTTGTCGTCATAGTCGGCATACCTTGCAATATTAATGAACTCTTTTACATCGTCTGTCATTTCCATGGCATTCGGTGGCAGTGTAAACCGCAGTAGGCGTCCCACACCGACTCTTCCTTCTCCTCCTCCTTCTCCGGATGCGCTCCGGAGCCGAGAGTCCCCATGTCTACCCCTTTCCAATACTCAGTTGGCTCCTATTTGCATGGCTTTGCGGCGTAGGTCGGCCTTATAAAGCCGACTTCGACGGAGGCCCGACAAAGTGCTGTATTTACTTTGGGGCAGGCCTAACGAAAAAGTTATACGGTTATGCGGTGGATTATATATTTATTAAAAAATTGGGAAAAATATTTAGACAAGATCTTAAGGGTGGAATATGATAATATTGATTCAACTTATAAATAATATTGTTTAAATAGTTTTGGAAGTCTGAATAAAATTTGTTTTAATTCTTAAAGATAAAGATATCATTAAATCATTAATATACGTTTATTTATCTTTAATAATGCCAGCTATTAACCTCCCCGAAAACCCAAACTAAATAACTATATATTTGTAAAAAAAAAATATAATTATTTATATTTTAAATTACAAAAATCGGGACGCATAAACATGCACTTTTTCATGCCATAATTGACTGCCATCCATGGGGGCGTAAGCTTATGCGCTGGCTGCCCTCAACTATTCACCCACAACTGTCCCCGAAAACCTCCTGGCTACCACTTCTCCCCTCTTTAGTTTTCCATTTCCAGAGCCTCCCACTGGCCACCCACCCCTTTGGGGAGCAGGAGCAGGAACATCCGTGGTGCTCCCAAATGAACGCGTTCACAGTGTTTAAAGTTTGTTACTCGAAATGCATTTTATATGGCCCGTTAGCCGTTACAGTTGTGTTTGCATTGGCCCGCGGGTATTCATTAAAGTTAAGGGATCGGTGTGGCGGCAGGGACCAAGGCTGGGATCGGGAACAGAACGTGGCTGTTGCTGTGCACGTATAGCCGACTTTAAGCTGACAATATTCCGGACGGAAGGCAGGCCGACAGACAGACGGATGGATGAAGAGGAGCTCGGTGTGGCAATAGGCATGCCAATGCACCCGGGAAAAAATAACAAGAAAACTTTAAGGATATTAAAGAAAATTACTTCATATAATTCTCCTTAAAAAAACGTTATTTACAATTGATTTGAATTTAAATTTATTTATTTATTTACTTTATAATTAATAAATAAATAATTAATTGATTTTGTGGAAAACTTTCAGAAAGATCTTGTCCCGGACAAGCAGCAGGCTTATTTAAATATTTAAATAGTTTTTTCAAGAGGGAATGCCCTAATTTTTAATAAGTATCCCTTGGTGACTGAACTTAGCACTCAGCACCAGCTTGTATATAGACCCCGTTGTGAATTACACATTTTAATTGGTCCTACAAATTCTAGTAAAAGTATTTTTAAAATGAAACCTTTTTTTAATTTAAAAATATCTTCTTTTAAGTTAGATTTACATAGTTTAATCTAATTTCTTTGATATTTCAAGTACACATTTTTTCCGAGTGTTTGAACATGGCAAGTTAGTTGGGCGTCTGACAAAAAACTAAAAAGGAAATTAAAGGAAAATGTTGCGTCGCTCTCCTGGTTTGAGTAATGGAAGTTTTGTCGGTTCAGGCTGTGGGTGTGGGTTTGGGACTGTGACTGGGACTAGAAATGTGACTGGGGCTGAGACTGAGGCCTCCGACTGGGGCGACGAATGGATAGACAGTTCAGACGTTCGGAGTTGGCTTATTACATGGCCCAAATCCTCTGCGTATGTGTGTGTGTGTGTGCTGGCCAAAAACTTATTAGACAGTCGGAAATTGAATATTGTTCCTGCAAAATTGTTAAATGTTTGTGCTGGTCTCCTCTCTGTCATGTTGATGTTTCCTGTTTCGGCTCTTGATTCCTGCTTAGAACAGATCCTTTGTACTTTGTGTGTGAATGTGGGTGTTCTCCACCCATTTCGCCCATCCAATCTGACTTTCAAATTGTTTTGTCATGCCTCTTGTTCTGGGGGCCAAGTAATTAGAGCAATGTTTGAATGTGCAGCCAAACTTTGCACTCGATGCTATGTTGATAAAGTTCATTTCCATCTCTGGGTAATGTGTGAAAAGTGCCAGGATTAGCACACACACACAGACAGGATGGGGGCGAATAAGAATGCAAGGAATCAGACATACGAGGACGAGGGTAAGCCGGATCAAGCTATGGATCAGGATATGCAAGGGAAATACTTTTTCCTAATTTTGGCTGCTTCATTATGGCAGTAAAAGGCTTTTCGGGCTTATCTCTGGACACAACTAGGCTAAGCGGGTCTTATGATTAAGTAGTGTGAGAAGGGCCACAAGTACTTAGGACAGCGAAAGCGTTTAAGATTAAGTGTGGGTTTTCTTAGGTCATTGATAATTGGTAATTTATCGAGGGGCTTACAAAACGAACTAGAATTATAAAATAACTTTAAGATATATCAAAATCTATGCTAAATATTTGTGGTTACATAGCGAGGAATTTAATATTCACCGAATTTGGTACATTAAACATTTTATTGCATACTTTTAGACACTTGTCTTGAAGATTTCGATCATCTTTTTAAGTTTTCGATATATTAAAGTTATTCGGATTTTCCCTGGCTTTTTAATCTTTTGCAACTTTTCCCATATTTTTTGAGTAACTCTGCTTGTGTGAATTCCTATAACTCCCTGGGTTGGCATGACACATAAGCCCCAGCCAGCGGTAAATATAAACACACTCGAAAGCCGCGACAGTCACTTCATTGGTTACGTTCTGGCCCTGATAAGCTCATTAGCGTAATGCAAGTAACAATGTTGTCATTTCGCTTCGCCTGCATGACGATCCCGAGGCGCCGCAGAACGGGGAATATGTAAGCACAGTTGTGAGCGAAATAATAGGACTAGAACATTTTATATATTTTGTTGTAATTTAAAATTTAAATTTAAAAGAACTTAAAAGAGGTTTTCGAAGCTTTATCAAAGGTCTTAATATAAAAATATACTATTTTTGAATATGAAAACGTAATTAATTCGGTGTTAAATATGACAAAAATGTATTTGTAACTAGTCTTAAAATTTATTAAAATACTAAACAACAATCGTAACTAAAAATATTTTATTACCCTGTAAAAGACCAGAAATAATCGCTTAAATAAATCCATCTTTTGTGTTTCTGTTACAACCGCAGCTGTATATTGCGTATTCGCGGCGTGTGCAGTGCTGTCAGAGGTCTGGGAAATGGGGATGTGGACTGTGACTTTAGGGAAACTGCTGCTTAAATTGTAAGTAAACCATAGAAACCAAAGTTTGCCCGCCGGTGGGGGTGGTGTGGAGTTTGCAGCTTCGGCACTCACCTGGAGCTTATTAAAGCCCTTCCGCTGTAGACGCTCTCAAAGCGATTTTTGTTGGCCGCCCATCTCCTTCTGCGGAGATCCGAAGCTATACGGCTATATATCCATCTATCTTTCTTCTTGTCTGTGTCTCTGTCTTAATGCCCCTTGAGTGCTTCGCTTGGCTGGGCTTAAACTCTTTGCTGGCATTTCAACGCTGCAGCAGTTTGCAATTTCACCCCCAGCCACCTTCAATCCGGCCACTTGCCCCATGCAACTTTGCCACTTTGCATTCGTTTCGCCCACACACTCACAAAAAAAAGCAAAAAAAACTCTACTCAAAATTGAACTTCAATCTTCCTTTTTTCGTGCAACAGCAACAGCAACAGCAAATACAGCAGCAGCACAAAAACACAAACGCATGTAAATTGGCCAATTTCGTGTAGCCGCCTCCCTTAGTCCAGACACGCCTCAGCGCCCCCTTTTTTTTTGCCACTCCCCCTAAGCAGTTACTTTTGCTTGGCATCCGAAGAGAACACTGAGAAAATGATAGTGGTCTTATTCAGACTTAAGGGGGGTTATTTCAAGTAACCATATATATAACATATATTTGTTAATATGTCACTAATAAAACTAGATATAAATTTGTAAATATATGCACTTATATTTATATTTATAAATCTTTTGATTTTCTAATTGGTTTGAACTTTAAAATATATAAATCTTAGCAGAAAGTCTATAATGTCCTTGAAAAATGTGATTAAAAGTATGCAAACAAATTTTTGAGGTGTGGTATGTATATAGCTCAGCATCATTTTTAAGGTTTTTTCAAAATACTTGTCATATCCTTTAAATTTCAAAATAAAATAATTTTGTAACTTAGGGCATATTAATATTAAGTTATACGAAATCTAAAACATTCTTTCTTTTGTTAAAAAAAAAAAATAATTTTTTGATAAGAATTTCTTCTCTCTGGATTTTCTTTTACTTCTGCAGAAGCAGCGTAAAAATTGCACAAAAATCCTTTTCTTTTCGTTTTCGTTTTCTTTTGATTTGTAACTGGCGCACTTTTGTTGATTTCTCTCGGCCTCTGTCTCTGCCCTGCCGCTGCCTGATGCTCCTCCTTCGCAGCTTCAGCGCTCTTGCATTTTATTTGTTATTTGCTTGACAGCCGCTGAGCCGAGCTTCTATCTCTGCGTGTTTCTCTCCCAGGAAATGCATTTTGCCAAAAAAAGAGAATAGTTTGGAATATGAAAATTGGCAATTGGAAAGCTGTTACATTTTTTTTTTTAGAAATACCAGCCGGAATGGGAATTGAAAAAGTTTATTAGCATTCCCAGGCTGACATTCTCGATGCTTGCGGCTAACAATTTGCTTTGCTGTGAATTAATGGGAGCCTAGTTGCCTAGATTAAAGGATCAAATAAACAGAGTAGCAGAATAGGAATGTAGATTTTTTGTCATTTAAATATAAATAAAAAGCAAAAACGAAGGCGTATTAGAAAGTGTAAGAAGATGAAAGGAATAATTATTTTAGTGTTTTATTTCTTTAGTTTTTAATTTGATACCCTAATTTGTTAAAGCTTTATATAATTTAAAGCTCCTTAAGAAAATATATTAAATGATTTTTAATTTAAAGAATGCACTTCCATGAATTTTCACCAGAAAGAATGAAAACCGCAAGGCATATCCTTAATAGTATTTCCGCGAACTCATGGTGCTACTATTCTCTTCGATACTTGTGTTTGTCTACTTGGAACTCTTCGATATAATTACAGCTCTATCACTTAGGGAAACCAAATCGATTTCGATGCGCATTGCAATTACAAATCGCGTCGCATCTTGAGCCGTAATGAAAAGTTGCGGTTATCCCTTCTGTTTTCTATTTTCTCTTTCCAGTTTCCAGTTTCCCGCGTTCAGTTCTTAGTTTTGTGTTTCAGAGCAGACCGCAACCAAGGCGAAGCGTGGTGCGGCTAAAGTTTTAATGAAGCTGCCGCCGCTTCACCTGAGTCACCTGGAACCGTTTTGTCGGTCGACGAAAGCCATCAATCGGGGAAATGGCGGCGGCTCTACTTGCAGCACTCCAATCCAAAGCTGTGGCAAATGCCTTTCCCGGCCTTCTCCGACGCTAATCAAATTAGAATGCCAAAGCTCGTGCCAAATATTCCCAGATATACATATATATTCATTTCTGTATAAAGAGAGCTGGCTGTTAAATTATGAGCCAGCCACTTTCTGCGGTCAACCGAAGTTTGACGAAGGCTTCGACTTCGTTTCGTCCTGACTTTGGGCGGATGGTGTTGCTGATATTACTTTTCATTAATTATTTGCACCCCCGGCTCTGGCCCCGCCGACCCGACATAATATTTATTTAAAATTTTAATGAGGCGGTGCGAGTGAGTGGTCCCAGGAAAACAGTTTCCCCTCTTGCAGCTCCCAGCTTCTAGCTCCCATCTCCTTCATTGCGGTTGCCTTGACAAATCTTGGCTAAGAAGGTGGAGGAGTGGCAGCATATTTGTGCGGTTTCTCTGGGCCACAATAAATTCACGCACACACAGATAAAGAGCACAGAAAGAAAAATATTTTAAATAAATTAGAAAATTAATATTGTGGTATTTAAATAAAGGAACAACGAGGTAAACCTTAAAGAAAATTATTTATTCTTAAATGTAAGCCTTTTCATGATATGTGAAGCCAAAATATATCACTCTTGAAGTATTTGACTTTAAATGTGAACATTTTTATAAAGAAGAAATATATATAATTATTGAGAAAATAAATCTAATAAATTTAAAAGAAAAATTTCCCTATGATTATGCATTAATTTCCTCCTGTGTACGACAGAGTCAGTTACAGATAAGAATGCGGATGCGGATGCTTGAGTGCAAACAGCGTTGCATACTTTTCGGTGCACTTGGACAAGGACACGGCACATGATTGATGTGACCGACAATGCCACTCGAGAAGCCACAAGAGCAGGGATATAAGGGGGGACGGCCAACATGCTCTTTACATGGCCATTAGATATATCATACGTATCTGTATGTTAGGTACAACTGGCCAGGAAATAACATTTCAAGCTGATTCCGTCTTCCTCAGCTTTTCTAAGGGGATTTGTGTGCGTAATATATCTAAACTGATTTCAGTTTGATGCTTGGCAGGGAATATAGTATTCTCTGCTGTATAAATAGCTGAGATATTGCAGTTTATGGCTTGAGGGTTTGGGTTTGAGAAAAGATTTAAAGGAGGGAAACTGAAGTATTTTAAAATCATGGAATGTTTAAAGAGAAGGGAAATTTTATAATAGAAATACATAAGCTTCAAAAGTTAGTTATATAATAAGCTGAAGTTAGCCTTCTCTTTATTTAACGAATAATGATTTTTGAAGTTAAGTTTTATTTTAATTACAACTTGGTAATTTAATCTTCCTCCTTAAAATTACATCATAATTGTTAATTTCAAAAAAATTATTAAGAAAGATTCTTTCTTATATTTTTGTACAAAACTATTTTTAACTTTCCTTCTTATAATTTTTCTATTTCCACACCTAAATAAATCTACCTTTCAATATAACCAGAAAATAAAATAATTAGCAAATCATGCAATTTTCCACTTGTTTTTTCCACCTGCCTCCCGTTGAAGAACTTGTCTCTTATTGGCTTGTCATGTTGCCACAGCCCAATTAGTGGAATTTTTCAGATTTTCATATTTCTGCAGATATGCATTTTCTGTAACTTCTGGCTATTTGTATAGTTTTTTGCTGAACGCGTTGCTTTCAATTAATTTAACAATAATTTGGTGTGCCCTAACAGAGAAAAATCAAAAATAATTACACAAATAAATTTATTTGTTGTTGCTTGCAATTTCGCATATTTTTGCGTAGCCATGTAAATGGCAAAGGAAAATTGCTGAGAAAAGAAAGAAAACAAGCAAAAAAAAATAGGAAAAATAAAAGCAGAAAAGTCGTAGCTATAAATAAACGACGTCAGCGAACGGCGACAACGATGGCACTCCTAAGTGCCCCCGCTCACTCCCCCCAATTCCATCCCTCCCCTTGTGCCGCCCATGAGCGGAACGGAGAACGGGGAAGCGGAAGGGATCAGCGGTCGGAGCGAACTGAGATTCTCCGCTCTATGCCAAATGCAGTGGCCTCAGTGCCACAATAACACTCGAGAGTCGTCGTCACAGGGCTGGGGGCAACAACTGGCGTCTTCAAGCCTCCCTCCGACGCCACCTCTGCACAGTGGGTGAGGTGAACTTAAGAATTGGGAAATAAGGAAAAGGATATGGAAGCCTCTGGTAAAGTGACAACCTTACTTATTCAAGCAGGCAACATGGCGTATACGTAATTTCTTAAGCAGTTTACTTTACAGCTTAGTTGGTTTACTTTTTAAAACTATTTTATTTAATTTTCTGTCATTTATTTTTTTACAATGCCACTGTGCCATCTCGTCCTGTCTTCGAGTGGCTCTGTCGGTGGAAAATGTTTACGCAACTCGGTCCAAGCGAAGTGGTTTATGATGCCACAGCAATGGCAACATTTTAAGCTTCATTGGGCACCGAGTGGAATAGTTGTGGAGAACGTGAAGAATGTTCGTGGAAAAAGACTCGAGAGGAGATGGAAAAAGGATCCTCTAGTTGGCAGACAAGAAAAATAATAACGAGAATCTCTAAATTAAAAAAAATAAACAAATAAATAGGGGGCACCCGGATTTGAACCGGGGACCTCTCGATCTGCAGTCGAATGCTCTGCCCCTGAGCTATGCCCCCGACTTAAATGAATGCTATTAACTTAGAAAGTTTAGTGGGTTTATGATAGAAAAAAAATTAATAAACTTAAAGGTATTTCGAACGTTGTTTTATTAATTTAAAGCTTTGGTTCCTTACCCAAACCGTTCAATGTAGATTTCTAAGTCCTACTTACTCAACATTTTTTGAAAACAAGCAATATTAAATTAAGTAATTCCTTATCAAACTTAAAAGAAAGTGTTTTTATGATTTTGTCAAAATAGTTCTAATAATATCTGTAACATATAGGAGGCTTTCGGCTTTGAATGATCTGCCCCGTGAGCTATTCTCTGAACTGAAAAATTAAGTTTAATTTTGTAAATATTTCAAGGCCTTTTTATACCCTTGCAGGGTATTATAATTTCAGTCAGAAGTTTGCAACGCAGTGAAG
>JAEIIJ010009709.1:0-22230 GCA_018904815.1 Drosophila ogumai | reverse complement strand
GGGTTGTGAGACATTAGATGCCTAACAATTTTGCATTAAAATCTCAATTTCGAAAAAAAGGGACATACGATACTTTCGCGAAAATGCGTCGATATACTGGGTAGATTAACTACCCTCCCAGAGATCGTGGACCTTAAAAAAATTATAAATATTATAATAGCCCTATAATAACTTGGTAATTCAAGCTTGAAATCTGTACGATATCGATGTAATGGCATTATTGCCATCTCTAATACCGTTTCTTTCCTACAATTCCGGTTCCTTCCTTTGGCGGTCCACAGAGAGCGCTGTCAACACTTGGACTTCCGGTGGCCGCTGCCACTGCCATTGCCACTGCCACTGCTGCTGCTGTCAGCAAAATGTCACCAGCATGCACATGGAATCGCTTTTCCCAGCTCTCCAGTATTTGATTGGGTCTGGGCTGGCGATTGGCCGCCGCCATCCTGCCATCCTGTCTGAATGCCTGGCCAGGAGCATTATTTGCTTTTATTTCTGCAAGTCAATAGCTTTGGCTTTGGCTTTTAAATTTATCGACTGACGTTTGATGCGCTTCATTTAACTTGGAAACATTTTTCAACTCAAATTCCTTAGCCCCGCGTGGCCCCCGTTTTTCAGTTTTAGAAAATACATTTTCACCGTTTCGCCGTCTCTTGTTCGGTGCCTCTCTCACGGCGTAAGTTTTTTCCGTTGGATGGCAGATGTAAAGTGTCATTAAATTCCATCGCACCATTGACGCGGTTGAACAAATAAATTCAAAGGGCTGTGGAACAAATCTAGTTATTAGTTGAAATACAAAAAAATTTGTTTTATAAATTCAAAAATTTCCTTGAGTGAATGGAATTATTGCATTTTGCAATGTAGTTTAATTTTCAGCATATAACATAATTACACAATTTCTTTAAAAGAAAATAAAATATTTTTAAAATTTTGTAATTTAAAAAAATGTTATATTATTTGGCTATAACTATGGCACTAACATTAAATTGTTGTAGGTTTTTAAAGGGCTACCAATAGGCGAAATGCAGTGAACTGCAAAACTTACATCTTCATGGCTATTTTATTTTCTAGTTAGCTGCCATATTTTTATATTTTCTGATGCTCTGCTTGGCTCTCCTCCCTCTCGATCTATCTGTGTCTTTCAAACAGTCGGACGGGGGCGTGTCCCACTCCCACTTAACAAATATCAACTAAAATAGCTTTATATATATTGTTGATAATAAAAATCCAGCAGGTTTCGCTTGAACAGCCGGACAGCAGCATCCGTTGGTGCAATGGAATGTATGAGCTGAATGATTTCTTGGAAAGCCAAAGGATACACGATTCAAAGGACACTCAAAGCATACAAACGGAGCTCAAACTTTATTTAATATTAAGGACGTTTACAGCTAGGATCACATAAAAAAATCCAAATGAGTTTTATTAATTAAAATATATTATTAATAGTAAAATTGAAAAAAAAAGGCCTTTTCAAACTGCCAACTAGCTGTACAGCATCGTAAGGAGAGACTCGATCAAACCAAGTTGATTAGGGAACGGGCACAAAAGCCGTTAACACGAGATAAACCTTTGACTTGGCTCATAGCCCGCCATCACGCCGGGCTGCTGTATGCAGCCAAGTGGGCGTGACCGGCTTGTAATAACTTACGCCTTTTGACACAGATTAAGCCGGCATAAAGACAATGCTGGAATCAGGAAACTGCAACGATGACGAGGACAGAAGTAAACTTGGCCAAAGGATTCCGTGACCCCTCCCACATGTACCTACATACACATATGCGTGTGTGGGTGGCCTGTGCAAGCCGTCGCCCTTATTGTTTGCCTTGCTCTATGTGTGCGGACCAGACAGTCCCCTGCCCACTCTACCCTCTGCTCTTTTCCATACATTTTCCATACCGAGCTCATTCAAGCCAGTCTGCTGCTCATCTTCATTGTAGATGACAGCCTCCATTGTCCTATGCCGACTCCTGCAGCGACAGCAGCTGTATTTTTAGCCGCCCGAGACAGGGCACCCAGATCACACATTACCCAATGCAATCCCCACATATTTTCCCATTAACTAGTTCTTTTTGTTCTTTAAGCCATAGCTTTGTGGTGGCCAAAATCATAAATTTCGCACAAAACTCACTGATATATGTAGATCACGGAGCGAAGAGCAAAAGATCAAAAGGAAATATAATTGGCAATACTAAGTGCTTTGTATTTCAAGTTATGAAATATAATCAGATTTATGTATATGCCGCCTGAAAGAATGCAATGGCTTTTTTCAAGAATGTATAAAATATTGAGATCCTCACTTAATGTCAAGTTTATGACTTTACACTCATTTCCCGAATGTGATTCAAGTAAAGTGTACAGAATTTTCTTGTTACGCTCCAGCTTTACGTTTCTTGCATTTTAGTAGTTGGTTTCGTTGAGACAGCTCCATGCATAATATGAATTTTACTCCGAACGCATCGACTAAAAGGAAAATTCTATGCATTTTATATCGTGCTGGAGGGCATTCATACGATGAATGTAAGTCCACGCCTTATACATATTATACATATGCAGATGGAAGCTTCATTTTGCCACATGCACGCGGAAGCTGAGCCAAAGACCGCTGCGGAGCCCTACCACCTATGCTCATTGCGGATCTATAGCCGCTTTCCTCGGTCCTCTGCGCAGGTCTCTCATTTGCCGTTTCCCAGGGAACTCAGCATGTAAATAGGGTTAGCATGCGACGTCAGTGGGCGACTACCCTGTTGCATAATGCATTCTCTGTCTGGTTAAGAAATGACAAACTTCTGTACATCCATTTCAGATTCTGAGCAAGGCATTAGTCTCGTCTCAGCTGCGAATTCGAGAAGGCAATGTATAATATATATAATGTTATAATTTATTTTAGGGACTGTTTCTTTATTAGAAAATTAGTATAGCTAAGAGAAATAGTGCAAATAAACAATTTAATACTTCAGTTACAATTGCAGCTGGTTAATTGTATTTTTAAATAATAATTCTCGTTAACTTCTTTCCCAAAAATAGCTTTAGAATTCATGTCTGACAAATCAAGATATTAAATCTGTGCCTAGTTGTTTAAAGGTTGTATTTCTTGTACGGAAACATATGATCAAAAATCAAACACAACTTTCTACACACACAATGTAAGTAGTTTTTTTTATTAAATCTTTAATTTTCAAGTCCCTAATATATAAAGCATGAGCATGGCCAGATTACTTTTACGAGTATGCCCAGCCTCGTTTCAGGGGCATTCAAGGTATTCTGTGCCACGTGCAGCACAAGCCAGAGGAGTAGTGGGGCGACGCAGTGAATGTTGCAATTTCTGTTTTGAAATTGGCTTATTTGGGTATTTTTTATGCGCCCGACATTCAACGCGGACCATGCTGTAGGGGCCTGTAGTCCATGGCCTTTGTTTTGTAATTGTTTCGAAACTGGATGCCGGGTACCGGGTGCCGGGTGCCAGGCAGGCCGGGATACGGTAGGCGGCGAAAGTTAACGTCATTGTCGTTCCCGAACTCGACGACGTTGTGTCGCTGTCGTTGGAAAGACCAAAGGAAGAAGGGCGACATTAGCGGCAACTGTTTTGAGTGCCGCTTCCCGTCGGTCTGTTCTTTATCGTTCCTGCCAGAGAGTCGTCTCCCACTCAACCTACCATCATCCGCCTTCCTCCATCCGCCGGCCGCTTTCAAGTGGCATTCGAGTGGCAGCCATTGTGCAGCATTATGATGAAAGTTTGTGTCACAAAATGCAAATATTTGAAAGGTAATTGAATTTGAACTTTGCCGCCCGTCGTCCTTGGTTTGCTAGTTAGCTACTTTGGCTGCCAGCCACTGAACAGTGTACAGCAGGGTAAAAGCGTAGGCAAAATATTGTATCAATGCTATATGTAACCTGAAGATATCGGAAAGTTGTATAAGAGAGGCCTTTTGATAATGTAAAACTATTTTTTTTATATCACAAATTTATAATATCTGTAAGTCTTACATTATAAATTAAAAACTAATAGAAACAGAAGAAGAATTTAGGGTCCCCAAAGTTTTCCTCTGTGCAAAAGTTGGAGCTTTAAGTACCCAATATCCCGCGTACAATAGCATTGAAGTTTTGATGGCAAATATTTAATGAAGAGCTTACATGTTTTATTTATCCAAGCTGAATGGTCAACACAGCACAAACCCAAAGCGAACTCGCTTCCCGGCTGTCTCGTCCCAGCACTCATTTGTTTGTCGTGCAAATTATATACAACATTTGCACTCATGATGGCATTCAGTTTCCATGTTCCGAGTACAAATGAAAATCCATACAAGGCCGGAAAACACATCTGCTCTCTTGCTCGCCCCCTGTCCATGTTATGGGCTGTGTTTTGGGGCATGCCCCAGGTGCAGTGAACAATAAATTTTGTTGAAAATAAACAATTATTTGGACATGATTGGCTTTTTGTCTGTTTTTTTTTTTTTTTTTTTTCTTTTTATTATTCTTTTCAAGTGTCGAGTTCCAACTACCTCCTAAACTTGGGTTTTGATATTAATTAATTGCCTTGATTAAAGTTTAGAAGTTAAATAAATATAGCAGTGGAGATGCAGTTTTTAAAGTTAACTAAAGCAAAATATCTTTACCTTTTCTGACTTGGCTTATGACGAAACTTGCTCCCCAAAGAGCACGTCAATCATCAGTGACTCTAGTGCCAAAGTATCCGTGTCCATTGTTCGATGACTTTTGATTGAAAGAAAAGAACGCGACGAACCAGTCTGTGTCCAAGCAGTGCAGATTGATGGCTACAGGCGCGTTTCCAGGGCAATCACAGTCAAAAATGCTTCACAATTGACAAGTAATCGAGGCGACGAGTGTGCCCGGAATTCAACGCCGACGCATTCAGTTTTCTTTTTTTCTGCGCGCGTGCGAATTTCTAATTTCATTAAAATTTGCTCAAAGGGATGGCGCCCGGATGGATGTTGGAGCCCAGACGTTGACAGAAACAAATCGACACAATAGACGTCAAACACATGGCACAGCGGGTTTGTGGGCGGCGCAGCTTTGGCAATCCGAAATCCCCGATCAAAGTAGAAAATCGATTTTAATTGCAATCTAGGCGCAAAAGCTTTGGTCCTCGATTAGCGGTCAATAGGGTGAGGGTTCGACGTTCAGGGGTCATTAAATGGACGTGAAATGTCAGAGCGGTAAAATTTCACTTCATATTCATATAGACTTTTCTGTAACCGATTTTTTTTGAAGAGAATTTCTTTAATGTGACTTTTAAGCTGTTATGATTATCAGGAAATTCTTGTTGTTTTTTCAAGCGTTCTAAGAATTATTAAAATAAGCTTTTGGATAAACTTGCTACACACATAAATTCCCGAACGAACTACCCATGATACTTACATCAATCCTTGTGTCAAAAAGCTTAACCAGAATTATGATTTCTTTAGTTTCAACAACAGATTCAGAGCAAAGACACGTGTATGGTTGACCCTGGGTTTCTTTTTTTCTTGTTTTAATCCTTTTAACATCAAAATTTCTTTGATCCGAATGATCGGTCAGCGTAATAATTCGGTTTAATCAAAATTATGACGGAAATAATGCAGTCCAAGATCTGGGCCCTCCTGTCGGTGACCCGTGTTCGGCATGGTCTGACCTGCGCACTGCTGAAACCGTTGCGCAGTCAGCTGCACCACAGGCACCCGGAGACCTATCCCCATTTTCCGGAGCGCACAGACATCAAGCCGTTGAAGGCGCCAGACAACACAAAGGTGTTCGACGCCTGCTGGCAGACGATGCGTCGCACGGAGTACAAGTGCCGCTCGGACCCGGAGTTCAACATCCCCTCGTTCATTAGTGAGCGCAAGGCGTGTCTGGAAGATCCGTGCGCCAACGATGTGCAGGCCTGGGACCTTACCCACTACCAGCCTAAGGACATGTTAAAACGCAAGTATCCGCGCACTTGGCAGGAGTGCGTGGTGAAATGTCGCAAGCGCAAGATGCAGTGCGTCCCTTTGCCGCTAAACCCAAAGAGGCGCGCGCGCGTTGTTCAAAAGAGTCCTTGTCCGGTGAACTTGTGTGTGCTTGGAAAGCTGGACTTGGAGCTCAGCGAGCCTTGCCAGCTGATGAAGCCCAGCGATTGCCCGCGATTCAAGATGCCCAACTGCTGTGTAGAGCCCCGAGACCCTCCCAAATGCAAGCGTCCCTTCATGGGCGGTCTCTGCCAAAGGCGGAGAACAAAGTACCCGAGCTTCTCCGAGTGTCGCCACGATCCCATTCCGGGCGCCGCGCCTGTCGAGTGCAACTGCCTCATGAAGCCGTCCATGTGCGAAGTGTGGAGGCACTACCGTAAGAAGCACTAAGAGCTTAAGCTGAGCGGTGGCCTGGGGAATATTTTAAGAGCCTTAAGCAGCTTTTATTAAATAATGACCCACTAAATTTTAAATTCATATCAAGTTTGTTTGTCAATAAAATATAACCAGTAAAATATAGCTGCAAGGGTATATAAGCTTCGACTTGTGGAAGTCAGCTTCTTATTTTATTATCGTTATTTTCATCTGTACTCTGGGGTTCAAGAGCTGATTAGTTCCCCCTGTAGTTGTAGTTAGCTCTTCGTACTCACTTGGATCGGATCTATCCGCTCAGTTTAATTTCTTTATTCGGAAAGACTAGACGGTTTCGATTAGGAAAGGCAATATATTCGTCTGAGTGAAAAATACATCAAAAGTATAACTAAACATGATTAATCTATTTGTGCTGCTTGTGATGGCAGCCTCTGTCCTTGGAAACCAAGATTTTGAGGAAGTTTGTCCCTTTGAAGCATGTTGGCCTAAAAATGCTTCGATATTCACGGATAAACCGGCTCCAAAAGTCAAATTACTTGTCTGGCGACACGCTTCAGACTTGGAGGTGACTAAAATTACTCCCAATCTCGAAAATTTATACGTGTTCAACTGCAGCAGTGAGTTTAAAATGCACGTTTTGCCCACAATGACCGAGCTTAAAATGGTCAATATCACTAACTGTACCATTTTGGAATTACAAAAATACCAGTTTCAAAATGTAATCAATTTGGAGTCGCTTGCACTGGCCGGGAACTCCATAGAAAAATTGTCCAACGAAACCTTTTACAATCTATCCCACGTGAGGTTTTTATATCTGCAGCACAACTTGATTAAGGATCTTCCGGAAGTTGTCTTTCATCCCCTGGAGTCTTTATCAACTGAACTTAAATAATAACAACATCTCTGTCCTGTCAAAAGATATTTTTTTGAGGAATTCGAAATTACAAGTGCTTTCTCTCAGAGAAAACCCATTGAAGATTCTAGCTCTAGACTTTCCTATTTGGACCTATCTAACTATCATAGAACTCGATGTGAGTGATTGTAAAGAATTAACGGACCTGCGGTTGTCTATAAGAGTGGGCGACTTGTACCTGAAGAACAGCGGAGTGGAGAGATTAACGATCACCGGAAGCATTCGCGAAATACATCATGAAAACAGTAAAGTAACTTTTGCGTGGCTTAATGGAACCTATTTCCACCGGTCATTCGTACAGGTCCTTTGTGACATGCCATCCCTTGAGCTTCTGGTCCTGTGGAATTGCTCAAAATCTTCTGATTACTCTTACTTCGAAATGGATGAAAATGGAAAGAAGTGTAATTTTCCCAATCTACAATTCCTTCACCTGATTGACAATAAATTAAATTATATTCCGCGGAGGCTACCTCTTTTCGGACCCAACCTAACCACCCTAGACATCTCCCATAACAAGCTGGAGTACGATTCTCTAGAACTCTTGTTCGATTTGGATACCCCTAAAGAGGAAGAGGGTAACTTTCCGAATTTCAAGTTCCTCCTTATGGGATATAATTTACTGAAAAAACTTCCACGGAGGTGCCCTCTTTTTGGACCCAATCTTACCACCCTGGACCTCTCCAATAATTTACTGGAGAACGTATCGATGGAATCCTTTGACAAAGCGCAAAATCTTCAAAGCCTTTACCTGCATGGAAACAGGCTAACCAGTTTTGACTATTTATATGTTTGCGACGGGTTGAAAAACTTAAAATGGGTGGTCCTCCAAGACAACCTTTTTAATGCCACTTTTTACGGCAACATGAGCAAGTTCCTTGACGACAATAATCAGCGTTTATTTGAGATGGGAAAAAGGATAATTATGTGAACAGAGAACCAGAACGTAGAAGGCAACTCACACTCTCCAAATAAGTGTATGGATCCAGAGACATTTTTTAAATTTTATATTATATACATATATATCTTAACATATATATTTTTTGTATTTTGTTATTTACTATACGTTCTATTAAAGCTTATAAAAAATTGTAACGTTTTGCACTACATACTGTATAATTTTATTTATTTATTAGAAGGTTTTGTTTTGAAGGTTTCCTAATATTTATAGAATTCACTAGAATTTTGTATTGATTCATTAATGTGAGAGATCTCAGCTTGATAGCTAGACATACATTCACTCGGATCAAGACGACTTTAGCTTGAATTCTTTAGCCACACTTGTGATTTCGCCATTAAATTCTTAATATGATTACTTTTTATGTGCCGCTCGTGTTGGATTTCTCTGCTGTGGGTCAGTCTAGGTCAGGCTGACAAGATCTGGCCTCCAGAGACCGACTTATTCCGCCGGTCGTTTTGTTATAAAGATTGTTCGCCGAATTCTTTATTTTTCCGTAAAAACTGTCTTGCTTGTTTTCCTTTAAATATTTAAGTTACTAAAGTTTGATTATTTATTAAAAGTTGTAAAAATATATTCTGGGCAAGATGAAACATTGGCCCAAACAATAAAATAAAAGCATAATCAATTTCGAAGCATTCTGCACGTGAATTTCTCTGCCGTTCGATTTTTCCCATATTGCATTTTCGTGTGCGGAAGCAAAGGACCAATGACCAGGCCAATAAATTCAGCCAAAAGCGACGCATCAATAAGCCGTTAACTAGCGGTAACCATTCCTAATGTATACGTTTCGATTTCCCTGCTTTCGGTGCCTGATTTATGGGTCTGTGATGTCTGCGATTTTTCAAGTTCTGGTAATTTGATTTTTGCTTTCCCCAACGGCGTTTGAGCCCTCTCAATACCTTTTGCCAATTTGATTTGTATCTTTGTAATGGAATTCGAGTTTCTACGGGCATTGTAACCATGTCTGGCAATCTGCAGATACAGAATCGCGAATTGCTAAGGCGAGTTGCACTTGTGCGAGAATGTCACGCAATCTGGCGGCCAAGTGTCCGTAACACTTGTAAAGAAATTTGCACTTGCAGTTGCAGTTATAGGTAAAAAAAATCACACCAAAGTATTGCACAGTATTCTACATATTTACAAACACTGAAATAATTTCAGGAAATCATTCTCGTCACATCTCAGAGCTCCCTTCCCGCAAAGTAACTCACATTTGGACACTGCCAGGAAAAAACCTCATGGGAATTGGGTGTCCCAACAGCACCACAGCTGCTGAAGAGTCGCAAACACAGGTGAAGATGGGGTCAGATGTGGCCACGCTGCACCTGCCCAGTTACGCTGATCGGTACACAGAAATTCCGCGCCTTCTCCGCCTCAAGTTCATCGCGGAGGTGTGCCCGAAGTTAAGGGTGCCGGCGCTCAGGCTGGCCATCGAGCACGTAAAGACCACCTATAATGTCAAGCTGTACGACGAGCTCTATAGATCCCTCTGCGGCGAGGTGACCAAAAATTCACCGCCGGAGAGTGCCCAAGAGATGGACGACGACGAGGCCAGCACCTCTAGTGGCAGGCGGCAAATGCTCCTGCCCTACGACAACTGCTGGGTGAAGGACAACATGATGGAGGCCACCCTGCTCATCCAGGAGCTAGATGCAGCGCTCAACTTCAAGAAGTCTAGCTCTGGCAGCGGCCATGTACGTCGTATTTTGGAGAAGATAGGCGACTTTCACGAGAAGAGCGGCCACCTGCAACTGGCCGTCAAGTTCTTTGCCCGCGCAAGGTCCTACTGCACGAGCAGTGACAATGTAATCGCATTGTTCCGCAACCTAATTCGGGTCTCCATCTACATGACCAACTGGTGGCACGTGCTCGCCTACATTGACGAGGCTAAGCAGTACGCCTTGGGGTTCGAGAGCCTATCCCAGGAAGTTCCGGCCCGGCTCAGCTGCGCCGCTGGCCTGGCCAACATGGGTCTGAAGAACTTCAAGTTAGCGGCGCAGCACTTCCTGGCGACTCCCTTTGGCCACTACGACTACGACAAGATCGTGGCCCCCGAGGACGTGTGTTTCTATGCCGGTCTGTGCGCCCTGGCCACTTTCGAGTCGTTTAAGTTGCAAGCAGAACTCCTTAGCTCGGAAGCCTTCAAGCCGTTTTTAGAGCTCTCGCCCACGATGAGGAGCGCCTTGGTCAACTTCCACGAGGGGCACCTCGAGATCACCGCAGCCCTGCTGACGGAAATCGAGGATATCGTCAGACTGGATGTCTATTTGTCGCCCCATGTGGATAAACTCTATAAGATAATCCACGGCAGACTGCAAAAGAAAGTGGAGCAAAAACACTAACAGATCCTAGAAAAAATTAGCATTGATTATAAGATTTTTAAAATCGGGGCTTTACATGTTATGGAAAAGCTAATTCTTAGAAAAAAAGAGAATAAATTAAAATAAATTTTGTTAAATTGTTTACACATCGTAAAGATAACTAACCCTCTTGCAATGCCTAAAATAATAATAAACTAAAATAATGTTTGTTAAATTTAGCATTTTCTTTTTGTTCTGATTTTTAAAGCTTCCAATATTTAGAAAAACTATTGCAATGAAATAATTAAATTTTTCCTATGCTCAGTGAAACGCACGAAAGAACTTGGAAGCTGAAAAAGAACATAAAATAAAAGTTTAAGGAAGTCATTTAATCTGTGTACCGACTAAGAACTTCCCACTAGACAGAATATCAAGTATTCTACATACCGGCAATATTTTCATACAAAGAAATGTACATAAATCTTGAAGGCAATATTCAAATAAATCGTAATTATTATCAGCTGCAGCAGCCTGCCTGCCTGCCTATCTGTCAATCCACTTGATATCCTGAACCTAAGTACCTTGTATTTTATTATTACAATATTAGCGACTGCAGCAAAGGCTCAAAGGGTGACGAAGGAACAGCGAAGCAAAGGCCATAGCAGGGATAGAGTGGGTCTAGGAGGACAAGTATTGAGCGAAGGGGAGACAGAAATTGCAGTGTTGAAAAGATTAAAGTGAAATCGTGAAATATTGCACAGTTGAAGAGATTTTTATGAAGCCTTGAACTGGGTCTCAAAGGAAGCAGGGTTCGGTGTGAAGGTGGGAATTGGGCGGCTTGTAGTTCGCTAACGAGCTTAAAGATGAAGCACAAAGTGCTCACTGAAATTGCACCCGAAGTGCACTCAGGATACATACCTTCTCCTTCTGCTAGCAGCTCAAAATTCGCGTCAGTAGGTGATGAATACCACTCGAATTCTGGAAAAATTAGATGAATGGAGAAGGAAGCTAAGGACGGATCAGATTTAACAACTGAAAAGTTGTTAGGCTCTCAGATATAATGATTACTCACATGTCCTAGCTTATAATTTTATATAAAAAAGAGTAGTATATTTTAATTATTTAACTGTACTTAGATTTCAACATAAAGAAGTATAGCCTGCAAAACGAGACTAAAAGACAATCCCAGCAAAGGTTCCGTTTTAATATTCATGAACTTGTCGACAATTTTGCAACTTCAATTTATATCCAGTTGGAAAATTGTAATCCAACTTCCGAGTTGGCAATTTGATTTCATTTTTGATCAGCACACACAATGGTCAAAACGTTGGATTAAAAACCAACAAGAGCTTTGTGAAATACCAATTTTGGGGCCACCTGAGCTGGCGCAACAGGGAACAAGCCGGGTTGGGGCAGGAGGGTACCTCTTGAAAGTCGTGGAAAACTTCGGCCAGACATTGTGTTGAGTAATTCTTTTGTAATGCGGAAGGAAGCTCAAAACAACACAGTGCACAGCGACTTCCGGGGGAAAGGAGAGCAAAGAAAGGGAAAGGGGTGCGCAAAAACTATAAGACAAAGCGCAGAACTGACCTACGTGCAGCTGAGGGGGGTGGTGGCAAGGGTAAGCGGGTTCGAGATAAATTGCTGCAGTGTTTAGTTAATACTTCTCTGACCGTCCTACGCCTCGGCCTTTGCGTTCAATCCAGCAGGATGCTGGGAAACAGCGAGGCAGCCTTCCAGCTAGAAACAGCGAACAAGAAACAGCAGCTGGCCCGACAAGTTTATCTTTTGTTACATTGACTTCCGCTAAAAGATACTAAACTGGAAAACATTCCTCGTCGCTGCCGCTCCCGCACCCGCCTGCTGTATGGTTTTTCTTGCAGTTCTTGCAGGTTACCGTCAAAGTCCTGGCGCCGGAAGAGTTAAGCTCAAATTAAAACGCAGCTGGGCAATGGCCTGAAAGGGCGCTGGCAAAAATCATTGTTCTGGAAATAGATCTCTAATAAAGTGCATTGTTCCTATTAAATCGCCTTTGCCATTTATAGAGAAACTAAAGCTGGCCGAATATTCAAGTTCGTAGGGGAGCATGGGAAAAATCTGTTATAGTTTCCACATTTTCGTTCGAAAAACTATATTTGGGCAAGCACAGGAATCCCTTACTTGCCTCAGAGGTTTTATATTAACTTTGACGTTTCTATACCGCCAATGCGGACCGGACCCAAGCCAGGTTGTGTTAAATGGACTCGCAGGACCTGAAGCCTAGCCAGATCGCGGCCATGGTGCTGAGTGTGGGTGCGGTGAGCGTGATCACCTACTTCAGTGGCCAGTGGATGCTCAGCTTGCTGGACCCGCACTGCAAGGTGCGCAAGAAGGCCAAGAAAACGGCCGAGGAGCAGCTGCGCAAGCTGAACTCGGCGGCGGGCAGGGACGAGCGGAAGTTCCGCACCCAGGACCTCAACGAGCACGAGGTGATGATCGCCTCGCTCCTAGTGACTCCCGACGACATCGACGTGAGCTGGGCGGACATTGCCGGACTGGATGCGGTAGTCAACGAGCTCCGCGAGTCGGTGGTGCTGCCGGTGCGTCACCGCGACCTCTTCTCCCGCTCGCAGCTGTGCCAGGCGCCCAAGGGCGTCCTGCTGCACGGACCACCCGGTTGTGGCAAGACGCTGATTGCCAAGGCTATTGCCAAGGATGCCGGCATGCGGTTCATCAACCTCGACGTGAGCGTGCTGAAGGACAAGTGGTACGGCGAGAGCCTGAAACTGGCCTCGGCCGTGTTCACCCTGGCCCTGAAGCTGGAACCCTGCATCATTTTCATCGACGAGATCGAGTCCTTTCTGCGGGTGCGCGGCAGCGGCGATCATGAAGCCACGGCCATGATGAAGACCCAGTTCATGATACGCTGGGACGGGCTAATTAGCAATGCCAACGCCTGCGTCCTGGTGCTGGGGGCCACCAACCGGCCGCAGGACCTCGACAAGGCCATTCTCCGTCGAATGTCGCTCCAGTTCTATATCGAAGCGCCTCGTGACTGCCAGCGTCAGGAAATTCTACAGCTAATTCTGCAGTCCGAGCAGCTTCATCCCTCTGTAAACCTTAAGGAGCTGGCCCGCCTGGCCACCGGCTTCTCGGGATCCGATCTGCGAGAGCTCTGCCGCCATGCGTTCATATGCCGCATGCGCCAAATTATGCGCGGCAAGAACCGATCGGAATCGGAATTGGACTTGGAAAAGACCGAGCCCGAGGGAGAATTCAAGGACTGCGAGCAGCTGGAGATCCGTATGGATGATTTACTCAAGTCCCTGATGACCATGAAGGTGTCAAAATACCAGTCCCTAAGTACCTCCGACGAGAAGGATCTGGAGTTGGATTAAGGTCGCTAAGGAAATTCTCCTTTCAAATTCCCTATTGTCGTGACATAAATTTTTGTTTAACTATATTATTAAAATTTCTAAAAGGCCTAAAAGACAATGGTCTAAAAATCAATGTCCAATCAAAAGTGTTCTTTTCTTTTTTCAACTGTGTAGAGTGAATCATTCGTGAATTCCGCCGTCGCCTAATTTCGGACAGAACTTCGTTATTAACCTTTGGCTGGTGCTGGTCTGAAGGACTGGGCCCACCAATATTTTCCACATTTCGTGGCATGCATGAAGGGATTTGGCAGCCATGAGGGGCAGCGGAAAAAAAGGAGGAAAAAAGAATAGGGGACTGCAGCCAGGAGCCTACGAAAGAACAGCAGAAAGACCGGTGGCAACAAAAACTCGAAATAACAACGGCTATGGCAGAGGCAACAAAAAATCTTTTATGTAAAATTGAATATTCATAAGTTGTTTCACAGTAGCGGCAGAAGTCTAACTACAGGCCTCAGCCTCTGCGTCGTTTGCGCTTGTCATACTCTTACCAAGGGTATTCTTATTATTACCATTAATTAGGCATTTTAAAATGCTTTGAAAATTAAGGAACATATTAATGGAACATAAACAAAAGTTATCTTTTGGTTAAAGAAATATAAAAACAGTTTGTAATTGAAGGAAATATAGTGTTATATGTCAACCATAAATATAAACTAATTTATAGCAATTTAACAGAAAGTTTTAAATATAGATTGAAATTATTTTATTCATCTTTATCTTTCTTTAATATTTTATGGCTTGGCTTTTTGTTAACTGCTTCCATCCTTTCTCAGATAGCTTAGAGGCTTTTAATGATTCAATAATAGTTATTATTTTTCAAAATTTTAGTGGCTCTGAGGGTTTTTTTTTAAATTAAATTAATTCAATAAATTTATTATTATAACTATAACGGATCTTTAGGGTAGTTTATTATTCAGTCTGTGAAATTAAGTCTTTGCCTTTTTGTTGTTGCCATGGACGCGCAGTTGATTGTTTTTGTGTGCAGTTGCGTTTGGCTGAGTGAGCCTGCAGACGCCTCTTTCCGCCCACAAAAGGTCCCCCCCCATGCACATGCACATGCACATGCACACGGACACACATGCAAAAGATGCCGGTGTTTGCTATTTTGTCATGCAAATTGTATTTATTGCGGCCAAAAACCAACAACAACAGGCCTCACAGAGAGATAAGGGGGTGGAACCTGCGCCCCTGCCCATTGTAATTGTTTGCTATTTGTCATTGTGTGCGCGAGAGCGAGTACGTTAGCGTGTGAGTGTGAGTGTGTCCGGGGAGGTGGGGGGAGGTGTGTGTGCCCCAGTGTAAACAAGAAAATTGACTGCCGTCGGCTCGCAGAACTTGGGGGAGATTCCCCGAATTCCTGTAAATTCTACAATGACAATGTCAGGAATGTCCATCGCAATTATGCAAGAGACAGACCCTTTGTTATTCTTAGCATTTTTCAGAAGAAAATATACATTTAATAAAATAAAACATGTCGTAGTAATTGACTAGTAGCATCGAGCATAGAAACATATATTTCTTATATACAAAATTTTAACATATAAAATGACAATTAATATATACATATGCCAATCCAATGAATCCAAATTTAAATACCTTAATAATTAAATTTAATCTTAATTGTTTACTATTGAAATTTAATGTGGGTGGCCCTCACTCAATCAAGTACCATAAAAATGCATCATAAAATCGCATTTTTTGTGGTATCGGGATATTTTAATTTAAATCCTTAAACCCCTTTATTTGACTATTTACAACAAGTACTGCGGCCATGCACTTAACAATTAGCAGGCCCTTCAGATGGCCACTTCTTTCCTTAGCTGTGGATTAAATTAAATTCATAATAATCATAATTTATGTCATGGGTTTCACAAGCAGACACACACGTTTATTGATGACAATTATGTGAAATTCTTTTAAGTGGAATGACAAAAGTTTATTGAATTATTAATTAACTGCAATTGCAGCATGCAAAATGTATATTATGGCTGTCATCAAGAGGCTAGGAGGGGCCAAAAACAGACAGACTCATTGAGCATCATTAAATTATTTTAATCTCATTCATAATTTAATTGATTTAAATGGTGTTAGCGATTTCCCTGCCCCTTCGCCCTTATTAGCGCACTGTGCCGGCAAAATGTGCAGGCTTAGAATAATTGATGACATTTAATATTAATTACACTCTACAATTCAACTTGAAACCTTTAATTGTATATTTCAAACGCCATTTTTTCTCGGCTCTCGACGCGTTAACCAATTTCATTAGCTCGCATTAATCATGCACCGCATGTTAATAAATATTAATAATCCTGGCCAGCAAGCCAATTGCCAATTTTAGCCTATGAAATTTCCGGAATATTCTGCATAAAAGTCTACTGATTTATGGCGTTGAACAACAAACACAACAACGACAAGTTCATTCAACGAGTTGCTGTAGAAAAAATCATCCACAAATAGCAATTAATTATCTATGTAGTAATAACAAAACAATTTTTGAGATACTTTTAACAGGGCGTTTTGATACCCTAAACGCAGATACAGATATGTAGATATTAAAATAAATTAACGAATATGTTTCACTCATCTGCCTCTTCTCACAACCTTGCTAAAAGTACTTAGCTATGTTTTTACAAATATATATATATTTTTTTGAATGTTTCTTGTAACAAGTGTAATACACCAACTTTGATCTCACCAAGAGGGTATTATTTTCGTGGTTCTTCTGGCCATTTGTTGCATTCGTTGCAATACCCTCTTGGTCATTAAAAGCATCTGTGTGCCGAAAAAAAAGCCGGGGAAAACTATAAAAATCGTTTGAAGAGACACAAAAAAATAATACAAAACAAAATGAAAGATGGACAGGGACAGAGGGGATCCCAGCAACGAAAGTCTTTTGAGGGAAATAGTAAAAACTGTGCTTCTGCCCATGACCATTTCTATTTCCTTTGGCCATTTCTAAAATTTGCATTTTTCATGCTACAATGTATATAAAATTCATATTTATAAATCTTTTAACTGCACACACAAAACGCAAAATGGGACACATCAAAAAGCCAAAGCACAGACAGATGGAAAAAATGTACAAATAGGAAATGAAAATTCTAAAAAAAAGGCAAATAAAACCCAAAGACAGGACATTGTAGGTTCATATTATTCTAAATACTCTAATGTTTATTACTTTACTGATAACTGAATGCCTAAATGTAATCAATTTTTAAGCACAAATAAAAGCTGCTTCGAAGGGCCTGGTATTTATTTTTTTTCTGTTAATACTTTTTCTAAAGGTAAAAGTGTCTGTGAATGTAAATGTGAGTACATTTGAGAAGTGTATGCAAGTAACTGAAATAAAACTAATACAAGACCATTCAAATTCACACTTTTCACATAAAAAAGAGCAACAGAAAAAAAGTTAAAGGATATAAAAATGTGTTGCAAGTCAGAAGTGAATGAATGAATGAATATGACTTTGCCACACCAAGCAGAACACAATAAAATGCTAGGACCTCCCTGGGCAGTAGACAATGGGGACAAAAGCCACATTTATTGGCAAAAATAAAAATATAACTAACAAGTATATTTATAAAATCAAATACATTTACCAATCTTTCAAATTCATATTGATAAATAGCTTAATTAATATTTTATTTAATTGTCAATAGTCTAAGCCTTCTCTTTTTGATTTTCCAAGCATTCCTAAAAGTTATTTTCTCTTATAAAAAAATATTAGCGGCAAAGACTCTTGTAATCAAAATTTGGAATTTTTAAATTAAATTACTTAATTGTGGTTTACGAACTTTAAATGCCAAATATTGGTTTTGGGCCCCAGAGTACACAGGGAGTCAGTGTTGCCGACAACCTATTTCCAACCAAGTAAGAAAGCCAATAACAATGAAAACTATTATTCAAATGAATAAACCTATTTATAAAGACAAAGTTATACTAAAGTAAATTGTTTTTAATTCCCATAATTTTCAAAATACCTTCGAGTTTATATTAGCCTCTGAATTTACATTGTGTGTTCTTTTCTATATATGGAATATTTAATACTAGAATTTAAAGCTGATTTAGTTCAAGTTAGAGGTATATATATTTCCGAAAAAGGTCGACAGCACTGGTAGACCAACGGAAAATTTGGCAGGGAAAAGAGGGAGGGGCAAACGAAAAAGAACGGAAGTGAAAAAGGCGATGGGAATGAGACACCTCTCTGCACGGCGCTGTGATTTTTCATTTTGAGCTGGTCCCCGACTGCGTTTTTCTTCAGGCTTCTTGGGCAACAGTTGTGGCCGGCCGGGAAAACTAAACGCGTGCGGCATGCAACTGCAAACTGCTGTATTTCTAAAAAAAATTTACATTCTGGCGTATGAATAGGAAATAATTTCTGAACACTGCGGGAGCTTTTATATAAAAAAAAATATAGCAAAGAAAAAACCGTCTGTTGTCCGATCTCTCCCATGGACGGCGTATGATCCTGCAATTCAACAGCTTTAAAAATATTAATGTTATGTAACCAAATATATACCCCTAAAGGGTGCTAGTTTCTGATCTACCTAAACATGAACTACTTTAAATTAATTTGATACTCCTCTTATGGTGGCTCTGTGTTTTTTGCTGATGGTAAGCATCTCTGGCGTTGCCATTTTAATTTTAGCCTGCCACTCGTTTGCAAAAGTTAACTTGATATTTTTAACCAACCGTGCACCCCACACACACACACACATACACACATATATCCATTTACCACTGAGTCCACCTTCAAGGCGTTGACGTTGCATTTTTGCCAACACGCGAAACGAACTTTCCGGCGCCTAAGTTGTTCAAATAAAATAGCGAAAAAGAAGGTAAGAAGTGGAGGCCCTCATCAACTTCTCGGCGGCGGGCTACAAATTTTCCAACACCGCGCTTTTGGCTGCTGATGACGACTATCTCTCCTCCTTTGCCTGTCGCTGGCATTCTAATTAGCGCCGTCTTGGAGCCGCCACTTCCTCCCCGCTACTGTGACTTCTTGGCCCGATCAGAGTGCACTTCGTTAAATGCATGCCAGTAACATTGGGTACACGAAACAATTATGCACATTTACGCGCAGCTCATAAAAGTTTCCGTGTGTGCTTATGCGGAGCAGAAAGGCTTTCAGCACTCCCCCGGCTGGAGGCTGGCTCTGGCAGGGAACGATGTGTATATCAAAGGCAGCTAATTTCAGTCAAAAAGGTAGCTCCAGTAGCTCCAGCAGCTCCAGTAATGGGAAAAGAAATATGGAAAACTCCTCGAAACTATGCTGCATCAGCTTATATGAATTAGAATGTAAATTAGTTTTTCTGCTACCCGACAGTGACAAACTTTGTACCTTAAACTTGCACTTTAGGGTGCATGTTTTATTACATCTTCAACATTTAGACTGCCACCTTAAATAGTTTCTCCCAATTATCATCGTTGGGTTCGAACAAAGCAAAATTAAAAATGAATTGCATAAAAGCGAACGCCAAATAAGCGCCGTTCCCCAATCATTTTCACCCTCCCCATCTTAACCAAAAACTTGCCGGCGTAGCACAAATTTTTGCGCTGACTTCATTAAAAAACAAAAATTACAAAAAATTCCAGAAAACACAAAAAATCTCAGGCAGAAAAATAGGAATAAAAGTGCAGGCAAAATGAATGAGTCTGGACCACAGAGTACACGGGAAGAATGGCATCGATTGAGTTCAATTGGGGGCAACAGATGAAGAGGGGGCAATTGTAAAATGGTCAGACCATGAGCTAAGCCAATAATCAAACGCCCAAGTTGGGGGCGGAGAGGAGTCTGGCAGGTGGTCGGGGTGGGGCGGGGCTATATGGTGCGGTCTATAGGGCGGCAGCTAATTTATTACGAGCATTTAACAAGCATACTCCTGGGGTTCTCACGAGCCCGCTTTGATTTATTAGGTGTTTGGTTTAAAAAAAAGAGAGCCGGCTAACGAAACGAAAGGAACCCAAGCCGGCAGGAGCTGAGCAGGCCAGAATCCAGAGCCAAAACCAAGAAGGGAGGCGGTCCGGATGGGGCCGGCTGCGAAATTCCGAAACACTAATGTGAATGTAATTTGTAGTTAATGTGCTGTCGGCTGGCATGTGGGCGGTCCATGGTATTCGGGCATTTTAATTGTTCAAACAAAATCAGGGTTCGGCGGATGCTTCTGTTTCTGGCGTTCTTCTTAATTTCTTCCGAGCCACGCCCAGTTAAGTGGATGTTTTCAATTTAAACGGTAGAACAGGTATTCTTGGTGTATCTGTCTATACAATTGTTAATCTTAAAGCAACTTGAATAAAGTAAGATTCTTATAGAATTTATGAAAATTAAGAAATTACCCTTAGCTTTCCAAGCTAAAGGTTTTATGATTAAATTATAATTTCTTTAGCATTACTGATATATTTCACAAGACATAACGATCAACAATTCGTCTTTATAATTTCCTTAAAAGCGTTAAATTAGGTGGCAAGTTCCTTTTGTCCGGACAATGAATAACCCCCAGGGAAGGCAATCACCCAATTTTCGTATTCTTTTAATGGTCTTCCTTATTGTTTTTGTTCTTTCTGGCTTTTGTTTCTTTATTTGCGACTGGCAAATGTTGAATGTGAAATCACATTGTTGAATTTCATCTCGTTTTGTCCTTGCCGCACGGCGGCGTTCGCACTGCAAGCCTTGGCATCGACGGCCGGCCATTAAAGGTCATAAATCACAACATAGCATAGAAATAAATCAACCCTTTATTATCAACAGATCGCAATGTTTGTTATCGAAAGGGTTATTTATAGTTCTCCTGGGAGCGAGGGCCAGAAAGAATCCGACCCTGCCCAGCCGAGTCGTTCGGAATTTGTGAATATATTTAACGGAATTAACTGCGGAAGCTGCAGTGCTCTCAGAACGGGTTCAAGGTTGAAATTCGATGACCGAATTGCCTACTTATCGGGGGCTTTGGCCCAGCGGTGCTCTGTGTGCCTCGGCCTGACAAGCTTATTAAGAAAATCGCATTATTTGCCTGTACGAACTCAAGTATCTTTCCAGTGCACTAAGCACTCAGGACGCTTTGACAGCCGCACAAGGAGCTTCATTTGCTCTCAATTCAAAGCCTGAAAAGAGACACACGGGTGGGGGGGCAGGCGGCGGGGCTGCACATGGAAAATGAATACGTCATTAGCTGCATGAAATATCCTGGCAGGCCTGTGCATGGAAAAAAATTCATTTTGTTTTTTAATAAATAAAAAAAAAATTGGGGAATTAAAAATAATAATAAGAATAATCAAGCCCCTGTTATTTGTAAATATATATTTTATTAAAAATGGTTCTAGAATTAAAGTTTAATCTTAAGTCCAATGATAGTACGATTTAAAAGTGATCATTGCTTAGTTTTAATGAAAATAAATCTCTTTTAATGAATTCAATTAATCAACCTCCGTATCTTCCCTATATATATAAATGCAAATACCGTTTCCAAGTAATTTTACCTCATTTACAAACTAATTTCGCTCTCTGTAGCTCTCATATACACGTAAATAGGTACCCCATACGGCAGCTTCAAGTGGACAAAGCCGACTAAGTGGCTAAAGAACGAAAACCGAAAAGGAGGACAGAAACATCATAGCTCCATGGCTACTTAAACAGCTTAGGTTTGAGGGCTTATGCAACTTGTTAACTAATTACGTGCGCAGCAGCCCAAAGTGGCATTAAACACAATCACACAAGAGCAAAATATTATGGATATTGCCAGACAATTATTTTATATCAATGAATCTTGGGCTAATAGAATAATAATGTAATGTCTTCGTCAGAAGCTATTCAACAGATATTTGGCTTCAATAGGTCTATAAATAAATAAAGAATAAATATTTTAAAATAATTAAAATAAATTAAAGTAATATATATTATATTTTTATTTATTATTATACGTTATATACAAATCTCAGAAAGGCTTATATCTATCAGTTTTTTTTTCACTAAGCTACGATTATTGATTTTGGTTTTGATTTCCTGCCCATTGTTGTTCATGTTTGCTGGGAAATTAATTTTTCCCTTTTCTATAATTTATAATTAAATTGTAGTCCAAATTCGGGTATCTATTAATCTACATAAGCGGTCTTCTTGGCAGATTAATAAGCTAATTTCCTGCGTGTTTCCTGATTACTTGTCAAAATTGCAATAAAAAGTGAGAGTGCTGCTGAATGTTTTTAAAGACAATTTGCATGAATCAAATTTGTTACTAACACCATTATCTCAATTCCTTACATAAGCAAGACAGACAGAAACAACATATCGACGCATTTTCGCGAAAGTATCGTATGTTGAAAAAGCTAATTTTACAGG
>JAEIIJ010009706.1:0-14448 GCA_018904815.1 Drosophila ogumai | reverse complement strand
TAATATAAAACTCCCCAAAATCTATAAATCTTAAATGATTTTCTTTGTCATTTGTCTACTCAAACCTTTTAAAACAATTAAAAACAAAGCCCCAGCAACATAAAACTCGACAAATAAATGTATGAACATCTCACATTTAAGGTTCAATTACAGAAACTGCATACTTTCCCGGAGCTTCAACCATTCCCAAGGGATTTTCTTTGGAAAATACTCGTAAACAAATCAAATTCTGAACAAAAGGCAAAGGCAGAAGTGGCACTTGCCCTTTTGGCCTGATGCCATAGCTCCCTCCCATCAAATTATGGTTATGAAAAACGTTTTGATGCTGTCGAAAAGGGCAAAGGTCAACGGGCATCCATTTCAATTGCAACTTCATTGTGAGAGATATAAATATTACCTTTGGCCTTTATTCGGTAGGCATTGACACCTACGCAATATTCATTTTTCAGGTTCCCAAAGGAAACTCCCTCCCATGCCGTCTGCCTTATAAAAAATGTAGGATTTTGATAAACAAATAAACACATGAATAATAAACACCAAGCCAAATTTTTCAAGACGCTTCCTCTTTGGCAACAAGTTGAGAATTGAAAATCAGACACAAGGCGGCGTGAAAATCGCGGGGAGAGTCGAGGAAAACTTTGCAAATATAATTGTAATGAGCGCGACAGAACTTTGGCCAGAGAGCCTAGTCGGAAATGCTCGGCTCCTTGGCTGTCCTTCTGTTTCTTTCCACAGACTGTCGTTGGAGTTAAATGGTCTGTATGATTGCCCCGGGGAAAATCGAAGGGGTGGTACTCCCAGGGGAAAACTCCGCCCAAGGTCGTAATGAAAGCAGACAAACCCAGTCGGGCAGCATCGCTTACAGATTGCATTTCCCCCTTAACCAAGATGATTTCTTTCTTAATTCCGTTTCTTGATTTCCTCAATTTTCCCTGTAAGAGTGAGAGGATATTTCCCAGGAGTTGCTCTTCTGAGGAAAATTGCAAAAGGAAAAGGTCATTACAAATAAGCGTAATAAGCGGGAAACTGAATTCTAATCGAAAGGTGTTGAGTCTAAGGAACTTGTTAATATTTTATCTTTGCCTCAGATTCATTTTTAGATATCAAAAGAACACACAAATCCCTTCCGCCACGTTTTCCATTTCCCCTTCTGCCTGCTCTTGCTGCCAATTCCCAACTATTTTGGCTTATTAGTACCGAATTAAAAATGGCTTATAGACAATAATGAAAATCTCATTGAACTATTAACTCTCAAACACACATCTCTCTCTGTCTCCTCCAACCAATCGTCCGGATAAAAAAGCGCAAAATTGGTGAAATATGTGCAAATGTCAGCTTTTCAATCCGAATCAATAAACTTTGAATGACACGCAGCCCAACGAGGACTGTCATTCAGCGAGGACAGGCGGGGAGCGGGGGATGCTAGAACTCAGGGGGCGAGGATACATTGTTCCAGCCCTAAAATCCACTCGGAATAACCCTTTCCGCCGCTCGGTTCCCTCCACTCGGTGTCACATTTTGCATGAATTTGCTGACAGAAGTTTGTTTGTTGCCTGTTGACATATGGCGGATATATGTATGGGGAAAGTCGGGCTAAAATCAAGGGAGGTGATTGCCGTTTAAATTACGAAATCATGCACGAGGCTGAATAAGGAAGCGGCAGGGTTTTCAAATTATAGTGCATTTGTGTTTTGTAATTAGACCCCAAATACCTATCGATGGCCCAGGATGAGAGGCATTGTGTGTGGCGAGTGTGTGTGCGTGTGTTTGCGGTGCTTTTTCCCAGTGCACAGTGGCCTAATGAGGCAACACTTTTGGCCAACAAACCTCAGCCCAAGCCACACAAAAAGGCAGCCACAGTGTTGACACAGCTTGAAAAAGCTTGTAAAATGATCGTTGACACAAGGCTCTCAGAAATTCTCTGTGTGAAATGTAGTCGGCGGAGTGAATGCACTCCATGGTTTCGATTCGGTCTAGGCTGGGGTTCTTTTATTTGATTTCGCTGGAATTTTGATGGAAGAAAAAAATTGAGTCCCTTTTGGTGGGTTTTTGAAGAAGGATAGGGTTCGGTGTAATTATGTATAATTGATAGTTCCTTCCTTCCTTCAAAATGCACTGGGGTCTTTATAAACTCTAAAAAGGTAGTCAAAAATAAGGCTACACAATTTTAAACCATTTTTTAAGGCTACACCAAAAATTACAAAAATTCAATACTGCGTCTGTCTACTATATGTTGTGATTTTAGGAGTACCCTGGATAATGTGGCTATCTATTTTAATTTATTTTATATTTATTAATGTAGATGCAGAATATCATTTTCCATATTATCATTTGTAAGGATAATATGTATATAATAGTACATTTTTAGTGGAATTACATTCTTCAGAGTAGAGTCTCCTTTAAAGATGCCTCATACATGATACAGTTTATATATACTAAATCAAAATATTACCCAAAGCTAGACCTCTTATTGCAAGCCTCATAAATCTTCAATCAATCTTAAATGAAGTCTCAAAAAACAAGCTAGTTTTCGGTTTTTTTCACTAGGCCCATCGATATCCTGCCAGTCCTGGCCATGCAAATTGACATTTGAGCCGACACATTGAAGGGAGCCGCCTTCTCCCCCGTTCTGGCCGCAACTTGAATTGATTTGCCGAAGATTTGCAATCGCAGTCAGAGTCTCTTGTCGTCCTGTGGCAAACACTCGGCAAAGAGTGAAAAAAAAAATAAAATCCTGCAATAAAATACATAGATATGGTATAGTATATCCTGGGCGAGAGCCAGATGAATTGCCCACTGCGATGATGATGATGCGTCAATGCATGCAAATTTGGTAGCCACAAATGAGTTGGGCCCAAAGTGGTTTTCGGTTTTCGCACACAGTTAAAGTTGCACCAAATATTTTGGAGCTCCTCCTCGGTTAGCTGCTGTCAGTGGCAGTGATTTACATAATATGGCCAACCCAATGCAACAATTTCCTGTGCCCCAAATATTTGCCAGCCTTTGTTCGTTGTTTGCCACTCTCCGTTGCCTTTTTTTCCGGCTCTGGCAAAAGTTATTAGTCAGGAGGTGAAAAATCAATTCGATGGGGTTTTCAATCAAACAAACATTTCATTATTTCGTCCTGGCCAACAACTAAACCAACACTTGGCCCGTTGTCATCTGCCAAATGCAAAATTCACCGACACAGACAACACAACGAAATTTGCGGCTCTTCATTTTCCACATATCTGGCAATTGGCCTAAACAATTGGTAATAGGATTTCCCCCCGTGTGTTTTTGCATGTGTGCGGAAATTGATTTGGCTTAGCCCACACACACATACGCATCTTAATTTCAAATTGCTTTGCGGTAAATCGAATGAAATGTCCAGCCACTTGGCACGCAAATTAACTTAAGCAAGTCAATAAATTTAATTAAGTAATTAATTTACCAGCTGCAGTGGACGGCTTCTTGTGGGAATTTTTAGGATCCAGTGTGGTATCCCCTTTGGCTTTTCATTTCCACTCATGCACTTGGAAGAAGTTTTTAAGAGAGAGTATTTTTTTGAAGTTCAAGATTGAGATCCTTTGTGAATATATTAAGTCGGAGTTAAGGAATTAGATTTAGTGGGGGTTCTAAGGAATTACTTAGGGGCTTTAAACCCTTTAAAGTAAAAAAATATTTTACAAAATGTTAAATCGTTCAAGAAAATATAATATTAGCATATAAATATAGAAATTAACATGAGACACATTTTTAAAACCCAATTATAATTTTTAGAGCTCTCAAAAATAATTTTAAATTATTTTTTCTGATTTGTTGAATATTGGTTGTATTTTTTAGTTAATAAATTATTATTATATTTACATTACACACAAATACCAAAGAATACAAAAACAATATACCAATATATGTATTTTGGCAATCTTGAAGATCTTCCTAAACAAATTTCTTTGTTGCATTTTGATAGAATATTTTTATTCTGGTTAGGGATATTTAAATTTGTATTTGTATTTATTAACTTTTAAATTGAAAAATTTGGGATTTAAATAATAAATAAATTAGATTGTTTTTTATCTTAAAAATAGATATATATTCAGGTATGTAAAAAATTATTTCCCTTATTTCAAATCAATTGAAATTATGTTTAAGAGTAAAAATAAAAATGTAAAAAAAAGGAAATTTTGTTTTATAGTTTCATTTTAAGCCGCTTATTAATGGATTTAAAATTAATAAATTATGCGTACACACCCTGATAATTAATTATCCCCAAGGACTATTAAGATTTAATGTCCTTTTGCTTATTATTATTGTTTCGAGTGCCTTTTGTAACCCAAAATATCCTCCATTTCATCTTTCTCCGTTGTGCTGAGCTAAAATTTGTTGCATGCGCATAGGCGCTGCCCACAAATTTGATGACATGTGTCGGCCTTCAGCCCTTTGGTCCTTTGTCCTACCGCCCCGGCTCCCCTTCGACCAACTTGATGTCTTGTCAGACGAAATCATGGTCAATTTTATGCATGTCCTTGTTGAACAACAGCAGGCGAGAACTATGAATAGTTGGGATTGACAAGTGTTTAAGGGGTGGCGCCTGGGGTGTGGTGTGGCCCTAGCCCTAGCTCCTGCCGGATGTGGGCCAGCAGTTCATGCGGCTGTGGTCATCCACTCCGCATGATGGACGTCGCCTCTGGAGCGTTCTCCTGTAGTAATTTCCCCCTTTTGAATTTGTTTACATATGTAAATATGGAAGAGAGAGCGATGGCCGAGTGTTTTGGGAGCTTTTGAATTATTCAGATTCAACTAATGTTATTCGATAATTCTACAGAATTTGATAACCAGCCAAGAATATATTATTTTATGAAAATGATTACAAGTTAACTTTTATGGTATTTATACCACTGTTATTCGGTTTTTTTATTTAACTTGACTTTTTGGTTTTTAAAATACATCCTGAAACACATTTTTATGGTCTTAATTTCCCCCCCCTATAGCATCCTCCATCATCGTTCGAATGCATCTTCATTTGATGGGATAACTGCATTACCATTTATCAAACCCACTCGGGCGCACTTTTCCCCCCATGGAATAACGCACTCGAATGGTAACTTAATCATTACTAATGGCTAGGCCCCTGGAATATCACTAGTACATCTATCTGTTCTGATTGGTAAATAAGATTTCCGTGCTAGTACGCCCAGAAGTAATCCAACAGTTTTAACTGCCGAAGGAGTGCATTGGGAAATGCATCTGCAGCCCGCAATCCCGGCACTGCAGGCTCTATTAGGCCTAATCGCAGCTAATTTAGCTACCACAACCGACGCACAAAACACAAACACAGGGCCAAAACTCAGGGGCGCAGCCAGGACTGCTTTACACAGGGAATAGCTTATGGATCTGGGGATCTGGGCAGCCCCAAACTGGTAGCTACTGACTCTGTAACTGGCAACTGGCAGCGGAACAGATGCAATCATAAAATCTGTTCGGAGCACAACCAACTAACTCGGCCATTATCCCCCTGGGTGGCCACTGGCCAGGCGGAAGGAGGCGGAGGCTAGGGCGAGGGCGGTGCCCGAGGGGCAAATTCAGGAACTCTGGGATGCAGAGGTGGTTGAGAAATCCCTGCTCATGACAAATGTTGCAACTGCTGGCTCAAGGGCGGCCTGCTTTGGTCGGCAGCGAACAAGGCCTTCAGTTTCCCAACTCTGAGATGTGACCCAGAAAATCGGATAAACTATAAACGAAAAATTGATGTTCGGGGGGCTTAACTTTCTTCTGGATTTTTTGTGGAATTTAAAATAAAGCAACAATCGGACACATAACAAAAAGGATTTTATATTTATATATTTTATGTAAATTTAAATTAAGGGCTATCCAAAGAGGCACCTTATTTATAAATAAAGCAATTAATAACTTGCGATTGTACGTCATTAGATTTATGATTAAAAGGTAGGTACTGATATTTTTGAATTGAATAAATTTATATTAAAAGTATTCTTTGAAGTAGAGAAATTTTTTAGCATCTTTGAAGTTATAAATATTGCCATTAATTTAATTGTATAAATTTATATTAAAAAGATTCTATTAAGTAGAGATTTTTTAGCATCCTTGAAGTTTTAAATATGGTCACTAATTTAATCGTTAGTTCAATCCACTTCACAAATATAGTTTGTTTGTATTATCTTTAATGAAGTTCATAATCTTTTAATATTATAACGCAATATCCTTTTGATGTGGTTATTGGTTAACCAGATTATATCCCCCTCTCTAGCTTCAAACTTCATTTCATCCCCGACTTCAGCTATTCTTATCAAAATGCAAAGCGAGGAATCCACAGGCAGCCGTCGAGCAGATTCCCAGCCAAGAGCAACCCCTACGGACACATATGCTCGTACCTGGTGAAGTGAGGACCCATCCGTCCATTATGAAGCCCGGTCATAAATGCTCTGTTATTCTGTGGAAAATTTGGACTGACTCCCCAACCCCACTCCCATTTCCCTCGGCCAGTTCCCCCCGATTTCTGCAGAGGTCGTCGCTTTTGGACATGCGTAATTAGGTTTGTTGTTGCCACTAAATATGCGTGTCAAGTTTCCAAAAGGGGGGTTGGACTCGGAGACGCAGTGTGCTCTGAGCCGCCAGCCAGGCTCCTAATGTCCTTCGACTGCAGGTGCAAGGCGGAAGGAGACAGTGGGCGCTGTCCTGCTGCGACGTCTGATGGCTGCGTAAATCAGAACGAAACCTCATTTCCGTTGCAGGCATTTCACACTCTGCACAGCCTAATTTCGGGTTTTGTTTTAATAATCATCAACTGTCATCGATGCTGGACACGGGTGCCCATCAACTCGGGGCGGTAATCTTCGGGGAGTGAACTGGATTAGTTGCGGGCAACTTAAGCGCCTTGTGAAGCTGTCAAAATTGAGTGAACGGAATTGGTTATTGAATTAATGCCTTAAGGCGGCAGAATTTATGACGCAAATAAGAAATAGATTAATTTTAAATAAGAAAGGGTAAATTATGCCAGAATAATCAGTAAATTTGGTTAAATTGTTAGGGGGAAACTATTTTATTAATATCAATATAGACTAGATATAGAATTTTAACGATGTAACCCCTTATCAATTTTTGAAAAATATATAAACGATTTTTTCCTGTTAAATATGTCTAGATCGACTTAGCTGCTGATGCAGATCAAAAATATATATGATTTAATATAAGTTCGGAAATGACTCCTTCACGGCGTAAAAAACTTCCGATTAAAATAATAATTCCCTGCAAGGATATACAAATAAATATTACCACAAAATTACACCAATGAAAGCACCATTACAAACACCAATACAAACACCATTACAAACCCCAACACTAGAACACCAATACAAGCAGCAGTTTGACACTTGAGCGGCACTCGGCGTAAATCGCTTGCCACGCGACTGTACTTGTTGCTTTTTGAATTAAGCACTGCCTGAAAGTATGCAAGGCGAATTTCGCAAATGGCTCAAGCCGGAGCTACGGCTGAAAACTCCAGCAAATGCATTTTCAATTAAAAGTGGGCTGCCGGGGGGTGGGGAGTGGGTCACGAGGGCTGGCGGTGGCCCATAGTTTGTCATTCCATTTGTTGCTTTTTTAATTGAATCAACTTTCGGCAGATAGCCCGAAGCGCAAGAAGAGCTCTTTGCTTCCAGTAAGAGTGCTCTGGTGTTTCATTGCCACTGCATTCCGCTCTCTTATGCTCTCTACTGATGCATTCAATGCGCTCTTAAGGAGACAGAGTCCTTCAATCTGGCATTCAATCTGCTCTTAGCTGCATCGCTTGAATGACAAAGAGAGCGACACAAAGAGAGATTGAAAAACCCTGACCCTTGACAACATAAATTTTATTGTGTGTTTTCTAAGGGCAGCGTTTTTTGTCAGCTTTTCCTTTTCCGTTTTTGTTTTACCTGGAATTTGGCAGGGTGTTAGGGTATACGGGGTATTTATGGTCTCAGCAAACGCGAGGAAATCATTAAAATAAATTATAAAAATAACTTTGCAGAACATTTCAAGGATATTAAAAATACTAAACTTTTTTGATGGAAATTAAAATAGTCAAGGCCATTATAATGGAAAATAAATATATCCTTTTACAAGCAGCATTACAAAAATGTTCAGCTAAAAAGTAGGCAAGGATTTATATCACTTAAGCTAGGAGCTTCAAGGGTACTTTTATGGTCGTTGCACCCGACTTTTCCTGAAACTCCCTTGCATTTCTCGCTTTTTCTAGGTAACAGCAAGAGGGCTCTGCAACAAAAACATGGCACATCGAATTAGTTAATTGCATAAAGTACTCCTCACTGACTGATAGAGCAGACAGTTTGGCTGACAAAGTTGTCTGGCAGTAAACAATGCTGACATCTCGGCATGGGGGTCCTTCTGCTACTCCTATCCCATACTAAGCTCCCAGACTAAACTAAATGGCCACTCATTTTGTTTGTTTGCTGCTCACTTTGGCAGTACGCCCATTTCCGGATAAATGAGTGGAAATTTATGTCCGCACAGAGGAAGGTCCAGGACATAGGCGGAGGGTTAAGGAGCCAAAGAACCAAGGGGTTAAGGGTCCAAAAACTGCTGACAACCATGAGGCGGCGGCTAACTAACAAGTAAACTTGTTATTGCCAAGCTAATCACTTGAATGGGCGCATTGCTCCTATTTTCATTATTATGGCCGGGGGCTCCTTGCCGGATATATTCACAGGATGCGGATATGTTCAACACTTGGATAATCTCCAAATAAAATGGATCAATTTCGGCCAAATCACCTCGGGCCCTGAATTTTGGGTCAATTAAGGCAGAAGTGAGATTTTAATGCCAAGCTTTAATTGAAGAAAATTGGGAAGTATCTGATATTTTAGTTATCATTTATTATTCTTCATTTTTAATTAACTAAATGCATGTTTAAGGCTTTAGTTGTTTTATATATAATTATATTCCATTTCATTTTTAATGTACTGAAAGTCTATATAATTTATAATTTGTGTTTATAATTTAAAGCAAGGAATAAATTCATAAACAAGATACAAAATAGTTTAAAGAAGAATTTGATTAATTTCTTAAATGCTCAATATAAAAGCATACATATAATGTTAACCTGTGCTAAAAGAATTTAAAGATGAGTAATGAAAAAAAGGAAGGTTAATTATGAAAATTCTCTAGAACATTTTTTTTTCTAAAAAAAAACATCATAAATTTCCGCAACTTTTATAAAATCTCCCCAAGCTCCCTCACCTATTCACCGCTCATAATTAACCGCAACATTTAATTAGTTTACTTTATTAGTTCAAACTTATTTAAAATCTCCTCGGCATTATATCTAACAAAAATATAAACATTTTCTCCTTGCCCGATATTTTTTACCTCGCTTGGTTTTATTTTTCGCAAATTAATATTGCAAACATGTAGTTGCAGCTAAAAAAAAAAGGAGGCGAGGCGAGGCCAGGGAGACCGTTGAAACAAAAGCAAACCAAACCAGAGGGAAAAAATTGTTGTTGACGGCAAGAATTTTCCACATTCATACACTCTGGACCGGCGGAGCATCAAAACAATTTGAAAAACTCGCACAAACAAGCGCGTGTGACAGGCGAAAATGGAAATGCAATAAAATGAATGGCGAAAAAATGCAGAAATTAACTCAAAATATAAGCAAACCATAAATTATATGCGGAATGACATGTGAAATTACTTAATTAAATTAATTTCAGCACTTCACGCCGAAGGGTAGGTGGGTAGGTTTTATTCGCAGAAATTCTCTTAATTTATGCAATGTCCGAGATCCAGGCCAATTAGTGTGTGCACAAATGTCACAGTTGGTTTTTTAAAAAGGAATTTTATTTAAATGGGTTGGTATTTGTTTTATAATGCTCTGTGACACTTGTTTCTAGCAAATGTCTCTTTTCTACAATTATTTTTTTAATTGTTTGCTTGAGTGAGTGTTAAAATATGTGATATCAATATTTTGTTCTCAATAATCTACCTTTATATATATAATAATAAATTTAATTGTTTGTTTTGTATTTACCATAAAAATTCTAATAAAATCTCTTT
The DNA here is from genome assembly GCA_018904815.1 of Drosophila ogumai. Taxonomy (NCBI): domain Eukaryota; kingdom Metazoa; phylum Arthropoda; class Insecta; order Diptera; family Drosophilidae; genus Drosophila; species Drosophila ogumai. The sequence goes on along the minus strand of JAEIIJ010009706.1, from coordinate 4,392 downwards.
AAGCATAAATTAAATTTTTTGAGAACTAAAGCATAAACATTCTTGCTATGCTATGGAATTTTTAAAATAATACTTGTTTCTAGCAAATGTCCCTTTTCTACAAGTATTTTTTTAAATTGTTAGCACTCAAGCTTTTGCAATTTGTGATACTAATAATTGTCTTTAAATCTAACTTTATTTATATAATAATAAATTTAATTGTTTGTTTCGTATTTACCTTAAATTCCCTCACATTATTACCCTCTAACATATTGTCTTTAAGAGTTCTAATAAAATCTCTTTAAGCATAAATCAATTTAATTGAAAATTGAAGCATATACATTCTTGCCTTGGCCAGAAAATAATTCAGCTTGCTTCATTGCTCCAATTAAACTCTAATATTTTCGCCCAATTAAAAACTAAATATAATTCGCAAGGAAAATATCAACAAAGGCTGACGGAGTAGTCTTCGTTTCTCAGTCACCCGTGTCATAGTTCATCAAGTGGCTTCACATTTTGTCTCCGTTGCTTAGCCATATAATTCACTTTGGCTTTGCTCGGTCATTTATAATTCTCCTTACTATTTTTTGTTTTATTTACAAATACTCTCACAGAAACGAAACCAAAACACAAACACAAAAACAGAGACTACGACTGAGGGGGAAAAACGAATCCTTTCATAAAATCACGCAAACGCCGCGCTGAATAAGCTGGCAAACCTAAACAACAATGCAATTTTTACTGCTTGTCGCCTACTCACCGAGCCAGGAGCCAGGAGCTGGGAGCTGGGAGCTCGGAGTCCGGGTTAGGAGGAGCAACATGCATGTCACAGAGCGGCAGACAAGAGCAGCGGCAAAACATTTAAATCAAAATGATAAAGTTGCATACTTGAGTAGAGTTATGCGAGTCCTGTGGGGGGGCCGAGTGGGTGGCAGGCGGCAAATAAATATGAAAATATTTTTTCTCATTGCGGTCTGCCATTCTAGTTGCAGCTGTGTCTGTGTGTGGCAACGAGCGTGCAAAATAATATGCCAGCAACAATGCGCAGCTGAATCGCAAGCTCAGCCACAAGGGCGCTGCAGCAGCTCTAGCAAAGGAAAGCAGCATAAAAAAATGTATGAAAACAGCATAAGAAAAACAGGAAAAAAATAATGCAAATAATAATGAAAGAACCCCAGAAACAGAATCAGAATCAGACCGCACAACGCCATGTTGTTGCTCTTGTTTTTGGCCATGTTAAGACAGCATTCTCATGTAAAACGCACTCGTGGATCCCCGCTTTCCGGAATTTTTCCACAATGAAATGATTTTCCATTTCCCTCTCCTCGGAAGCCGCAGAAGAAACGTAAAAATAATTAGAGTAGTTGAGTTTCAAATAACTTTGTTAATGATATAAACATAAGGCTAATGGCCGTGGGGTGGGAGTGGCTGCACGCCCCTCCTGGAAATGCCGGACATTTGATACTTAAGCCAGCAACCGAAAGCGCAATTGTGCAGAAAATTGTTGCAAAATTAAGAAATATTCTCGGCAAAATTTCCAGCAATAGCACACGAAATTTGATACGAATTTTGGGGCAAAAAGTTTTGTGCTTCTCCCCGAAAATGGCTAAATATGTTATTTTTCCGGCGAACATTTAGTTTTCAGAGTCTGGGAAAATGCTTCTAGAAATTGCATTTGCGGTCGGAGAGAGTTGGTGAATTTATCTTAACGAAATTTAAGTGATTGAAAGTAGGATTTTGAGCTGAGTACCGTTTAAAAGTTTGTAAATATTTAATTACATTTTCAGGCTTTGTGAAAGGATAGAAGAACTTATTGTTTACCTGAGCTTGTTGTATTTTTTAGTAATTGCAAGTAGCTTACAGTAAATATTTAATTTAAATTTTTAAAACTTTATGAAAGGGTAGAAAAATGTATTGCCTACCTGAGCTTTTTGTGTTTTAATTATTTACATGTTATACGTACTTTGTTTAATAACTTTAAACATACATTTAAAAGTAGGTGTAATTTTGATTTAAATATAACCCTTTTTAAATATTAAATAATATTAAATCTCTCATCGCCATTACGCCTTTTTAAAGCTCATTTTCTTAACAAAAAAAGTAAATCCTGGAACCTCATAGAAGGGATTTATTTTCCGGCTGCATATTGTGTGCCGTCTCCTGATATTGTAAACTCTTTTTCCATTTTCATTCGTCTAACTGCCCCTCCGCCCCTCCGCTCCCCATGAAACCCAAAAACAATAGAGACAATTTCTAATGTATTCCAATCATTTTTTGTGTTTTTTTTTTTTGTGTTAGTTTTCATCTTTTTCTCGAAATGTTTTTTCTCGCAGCCATCCCCTAGAATTGGATCCTCTTTTTTTCTGCCATTTTGGTTAACATTGTTTTGGTGACAGTTGCACCCGCATCTCATTCGGCTCCCTCCCCCCTTTAACCCCTTGGCGCCCACAGTCCCGGTGACACACGGCAGCATTTCGCCTTCTGTGCTGTGTCAGTAATTGTTGTTGCTGCCGTTTGTTGCTGTTGCTGTTGCTGTTGTCGAGTTGTCATAGTTCTTGGCTGTTTGTTGTTTCTATTGTTGTCATAACTGTTTTTGTTTACGCTGCATATTTTTTTTCGGAGGGTCCTCTTTATTTTTTCCTCCCCCTCTATGTGTGTGTGTGTGTGCCATTGTTATTGTTGTTGCAACATAAATTTAAACGTGACATTTAGACACTCGACTGAGGCTCCTTCACCATTTCTCCTCCGTTTCCCTCAAGTGTCACGCATTGAAATGGCTTGAAGGGTTGAAGGGTTGAGGGTTGAGGGTATAGGGGCGGGGATACTTCATTCTTAACCTCTTCAACTTGCGAACAAAGTCAGCCTCAACCACACGCATTTGTCGTCCAATGACACATGATGGATGGTGCGGCGAGGGTTCTTCAAATAAAGAAATTTCAACGATGATGGACGTTCACAAAGGTCAGGGCCTATATTCAGGATAATTATTTAGCGCTTTAAGTTTTGCTATTTAAAAAATTGTATACATAGTAATAAAAGCTCCTCTCTGTTGGAATTGTTCAAGCTTTTTCCCTAAGAAAAATACTTATTATTTCCTTTTTCTGGCTGCCACAATTCCTCTACGCCCTATCTCTTTGCCAACATGGAGTTATTTGTTCCGTCTAAAACCTAGAAAAATAAAAATAAACTTGTATGATAACTCCCCCAAGAGTCTTATCGCTTTTTTTGTCGCTTGAAAGCCTGAAATTCTTGAACCCCTCTGAGAGCCGAAAAATCTTTAGAATGCTTTTTGACAGACTCTGGGAACTTACTTAGACGACCTTCAAGTTGCCGCTGGAGCATCATGATGACGATGATGACGATGACGACTTGGAAACTCTTTCGCCAGCACACACACACACACACACACGCATGGACCTCCCCGTCTAGGCAACGGTGCGTATACGTATGATAAACCGCCAGCGAAACCCAACGTTGCGCATACGTCACGGTGTACAAAAGCAGCACAGGGAATGTGGATGCTGGAGGCAGCATCTGCATGAGATGAGACCGAGGATGACTTCGCATCGAGTGCAAGTTGCGTGTCCTTATCGCTTGGCCTCCAACTTTAAAGCGCTCTCAAGTGCACTTAACTACAATAACACCGCAGCAGCAGCAGCAGCAGCAACAGTAACAGCAGCTGCAGCTGCAGCAGCATCAGCAACATCCCGGCTAGAGCCAAAACAGCAGTAAACAAGCCTCACATGTGGCGCTTTATTAAAGTTGATGCAACTTAAAATGCATTTAAGCCAGATCCCGGGCTCACAGCTCAAAGAACGTGGCCAACTTTTGCAATTGTGGGACTATCAAACAAAACTTTCTGCCAAAGCACAAAGCGCTAGTGGAAGCAGCAGCAGGGGGGGAATAGTGGGTTTCGGTGGAGATTTTGAGCTGGGGAGCAACAACCAAAGTGTCATCATGACCAGCAACCAGCAACCAGCAACAGCAACGGCAGCAACAACTACTGCACATGAGTTATTGCATTGTCGCCGGCGTCGTCATGGTTGCTCCTCTTCTCCTCCATCTTCAAAGCCGACGCCGCCCCTGCTTTTCGTCTAAGCTCTGTTGGTGTTGTTGCTGTTGTTAGTGGCACAATAGTTGCTGTTGTTGCTTGGCTGCCCCCTGTGGGGGAGGTGCTAGTGATGCTGCTGCTGCTGTGGCCAGCGGTTCCTGTTGCTGCTGTTGCTGTTGTTGTTTCTGCTGCTCCTGCCGAGTTGGGTTTTGTCGCGACAGAAGGATTTAGTAAAGCTTAGCGAGCAAGGCGAACAACAAAAAATTATTCGGGTAACTGCAACAACAACAACAACAATACAGAACAAGAAAGGAAGCTAACTTCGGCACGCCGAAGTTTTTATACCCTTGCAGATATTATTT
>JAEIIJ010009698.1:0-23277 GCA_018904815.1 Drosophila ogumai | reverse complement strand
TTTGTGGCATACTTCTAGGCAGTTATATTTTTGCCAGGTTTGGGTCTCGGCTAACAACAGCACAAGAGTGTGTACGGAATTTCCTTAATAGTTTTATTTGTGTTTGTTAGTTAGTTACTACCAGAGTAATCTCGGTTGCTTAATCAAAATTTCCATAGATAATATTTCTTCTCCGTGTCAACCGGGCAACTTCGTAAAGTGCGCACATAAATCACAGGCAGCAACACACGCTGCGTATGAGTGATTTATTAAACTGTTTTGTGTCGAAACGAGAGGGCGAGCAGAGCAACTAAATTGATTTCATTGTGTGTCCCGGCCTGCATAATAAACCAAACAAACTGCAATGGAAACTTTCAACTTTTACATGGGACATTTTTCAGCTTTTAAGGAGCCATAGGACAAGGACGGACCAAAGCAGTCCTGGGTGCCATGGGAGCCATGGGAGCCAAGGGAGCTTTGGGTGCCCAAGGAGCAGCAGCTGTGTCCGAGTGGTCAAAAGGGGTTAAATGAGTTGCCGCTGTGTAGCCAGTAGTGTCCTGCTTCAATATCGACCACATGTGGTTAAATTATGGCTAGAGCTGACCGCCCTTCCCCATTTTCGTGCTATTTTTCCAGCAGTTTTCCGGGAAATCAATGAAACATATTTCAAAGCGTTAAGCAATTGCTTTTTAGCGTTCATTCAGCATGCCATTGCGGACTGCTGACTGCGGACTGTGGACTGCGGACTGCCAATTCCCCACAATTTGTACCCCGCAATCCGCATTTTAAGTGGTCGGGTACGATTCGATGCTATTCTATTGGATTGGATTCTCTGGAGCGTGTCCCCTATGGGATTCTGGGAGCCACTTCCCCGGCTCTCGTCGGGCTAACTCAATAAAATTCAGAGTCCAGCATTATTTGCCAAATGAGCCAGAAGTAGTTCTGGGGCATTGTCTCCCTCCTCTGACCAACCCTTTTCATTAGCATGGCAGCCGACATTCCAAATTTGATTGAGTTTGCGGCCCAATACCAAGGAATGCTGATGGGCGGCCATGCATCATTCCAAAAGGGGCTGACGATGACCCTGGCCCCCCTTTGATGGATGACCCTTGCAGGAAGCTCACTGCATTGGGTTCTGGCTAGGCAAGTACCAATCAGACTTCATTAGGGCCGCAGGGCGGACTGCAAATCCTAGATGGAGGCAGGATGTTCCACGACTTGAAGTTGACTTGCTCTCCCACCTGCTGCCAGGCACTTTAATTTCATGAAAAATTGTAACAAGTCAGTGTCAGCAGAAAATTCAGATAATTTACACGGAGAAAATACAGATTTGGAGAATAAATTACATTACAATTAAACATCAGAAAAGTCTTCCTTAATTTAAACCAATTAATATATCACACAGAAATTGCATTAAGCATGCCAAAAAATAAGAAAGATATCTATACTAATTGCCATTATAAAGTTAAAAAAATGACTGATAATTAAGTAAGCCATAATTGAATATATTTTTTCATCAGCAGTAATGGCATGTATATGTACCGTGTGTAATGTTGGCCTGCTGTCGGCGGTTTCCTCAACTTTTACTGGACACGTACGGGCGTATACTCGAGGAAAAATGCAGTGACGGGCAGAAAAACGGCAGTTTCCCTTTCTCCTGCTATGCAAATGAAATTTTCCCCAGAGAAACTTTTTATTCAATTAATAGAAAATTTCTTGGAGTGGTCAATTAACCACGTGGCCACTCGGCTGCGGCTTAGAAGGGGGCGGATCGGGTTGGATTTGGTTTCTAGGGCGGCTAAACTTTGCCTCAGCTATTCGGCGACTTCATTTAACGTGGCCCGAACCGACTTCCATAAAACCATTGCAAAGTTTTCACACCCATCCCATCGCCTGTCCTGTAATTGTTTTAACTTGCATTTATTTTAACTTTTTTTTTAATATTCCCAGCGTTCCAACTTGTACGTCAAACTTTTTTCGCTTATTCCTATTTTTTTTTTTTACTTTATTTTACCTTTTTAATGCCTTTGCCCCCCTAGATTTTTTTACATTGTTAATTTTGTTCAAGTTTCCCTTATCAGTTTTTTCGTTCGCATAAAAATACATTTATGTATAAAGGGGGAAAAGTATCGCAAAAATAGTTTTCCAAACTTTTGCATGAAGGTGGTCAAGTTTGTTTACGCCGCTTTTAAGGTAATTTTTGTGCGAGCCCGAAAAAATATTAAATGCGCAAAATGTTGAGCACTTTCGAGGAGTCTGCATTTTTTCGGGGCGTCGAGTGGCATTGAGAGATTATTTTCAAAGCGATTTGCGCTGCAAATTGAATTGATTGCGATGCCAAACGAATTTGTTAAGGATCCCTTGGAAAAGCGGTGTTTGACCGGAAAACTGGTAGAGTGCAAGAGGAAAGCTTTTCCTATATTTATTTTCGCATTTAAGCGATTTACCCTAACTAGGCCATCGACACCACCAAATTTATAAATAAATATTTGCAGTTTACTCATATAAAACCACCAACGACGGGGTCAACATTTTGTTTTTTGATTAGATCTGCCTGAAAAATGCTAAATTTGACCCAGAAAATTGCTAAATCGCTCCCTTATGAGAAATTTGTCAGTAAAAAGCACAAACCGAAGAAAACATACATAAAGGCTTATTGTTTATAAATAATGTTGTTTATGATTTGTGTATGTTTGTGATTTTGTAAAATTTAAGTTTCAACTGTTTTGAAAGGAAAAGTTTATTGCCGTAGTTATTTGATATAATATAACATATATAGTTATACTCGATATTGAAATAGGTTGGTAAAGTAAACATAAACGTTCTTTATTCGTTTCTTAAATCTATTCTCGTTGCCACTAGGTTATAATGTGTATTATATTCAATATGTTCAATGTCTGGACATAGTAAGTAAATCTTTTATATATAAAAATCCAGCAAAAATGTTGCAAAAGTCGAAACAGGATCCCCTACAAATATTTTCTAATCCCATATTTTGGTAATCTCCTTTTATGGTGTTTTTCTTGCCTTTTTGAGCTGATGTTTTCTAGATTCTTTATGACTACGGCCGCTTTGGTGTGTCATTGTTTTCCTCGATACGGTTTTCCCGCTGTACATTCGCTCACTCGGTCGCATTGATTTTCGCTCCAATGGCCGCGAAGAGAACGCCACACAAGCACTCCGACACACTGGCACAACACACAGATACACCTACCCACACACCCGCAAACAAACACACAAAACACAGACGAGTTTCGCATACAATATGTGCACTTTATGCGCTTTGATATTTTATACATTTTGTGCGGCCCACTCAACGAGTTGTTTTTGCTTCGCCCGGACTTGTCCCATGTTGTAGCCATTGTTTGCACAGTCTGTGTGACATTTTTATGCCATCAAACATTGTTGCATCGAATTTACGGTGCGTATGAGTAACGACGACGAGGCAGTGGCAGCAGAAGCAGCAGCAGAATCAGCAGACATTCGAAATAACCCCCTTTCGAAACATTTGTGGTGGAATATATTATGTTGTTGCCTTGTGACAGACTGAAGCCCGAACGACAGGCGTCATAAAAAACACACTTGCATTTATTAGCACTCCCACCTCCGACAGAGAAACAAAAAATAAGACTCGAAAAAGGACGAAATGTATCCTGGACGGTCGAAGCTTTGCTTTGTTGTTTCCACGCTGTGGCCAGAGAAAATGTAATTGAATAAAGTATTTTTCACATTTGGTCGGGCAGAGGAAATGCGTGGGGAATGCGAAAAATATTCAGGAATCCGAATTCAGGAATTCGGCCAAGTAGTTTTGGCATTTTCACGCTGAACTTCTCCAGAGGAAAACTCGCTTCGATTCGCTCCTCTCCAAAAATGCGATTTAACGAGCAGTTGTAAAAGCAAATTGCTCGCCCTCGGAACATTTCCATAAGCCCCACTCAAATTATGAATGAAAATGTCACGCGGAAGAAAAGGAAAACGAAAATGAGGAGGAAAAGTTGAGAATCTCGAATCTGACTTACCGTCATGTACTCATCCAGGCGATGCTTCCAATTGTCAGATCTATCGATTAGATTGTTCCACTGCTCGGAAAGTTTTCCCACCTCCCGCCGGATGCTGCGTGTTAGCTCCCGGCTCTGCTCCTCGGCGGACATGTAGCGCGACTCGGAGTCATGGTTGGCTAAAAGAAGCAGAGATTATTATGATAAGGAGCACTCGCAAATTTATGAAAATCAACTCGAGTCAAGTCGAGCCAAAGACAAAGTTCCCGAAAAGACAATTGCTCTGCCATTAAATTGGGGAGTGGCTGCCGCCGCCGCCTCACGTGCCCGAGTTTATGAATTAGAGATGATAATATGGCTCCTAATGCCCGCCCGGACCGACGGCTCTCCTCTGGCAGCCTTGATTATGCTGATTGCAGGCTGTGATTAAATTTGCAATAAAATAATCCCACGGACAGGTAGGCTCTGGGGAGAAGTCCAAGCTCAAGCTCAAAGTTGAGTGGAAACAAAGGGAAACTCTAATTTGGCCACCGGGGTAATCAATTAGCAAGGCTTTAACTCGCCCCAGTCCCGAGGTAAATTCAATAAGTATCAATGTCTTTAAGCCATCGATTAGCTTCGATGAGACCGCAAGAGCACCGGCTCAGCCCGGTCCTAGATGCTCCTCTCGCTTGCGCAGCAATAACAATGATGGCAGATGAAAGGCCCTCGGAAAGGCGGAGGGAAAATCGAAAAGGAAAAGTGTCAGGAAATTTGAAAGACAAACTGACGCGCTCTTGCGGCGCAGGGAAATGCAATAGGAGACGCAGACTCACTCACCAACGGACGGAGGACCGACTGACTGACAGACGAGTGGCAGCTGCTGCTGCTGTAAGCCAACACAGTGACACAAAAAGAACGGCAACAGGGCCAACTCGTCTCAACTCAAACTCAAAGTTGGCTAAATCCGAATTTAATTTAATGCACGGACGGAGACAGCGAGCAACTTTTATGGCCAAAGGAGGGGTTGGACAGCTGGTAATGTGATGCTGAGCAAATATCGAGAGTTGAATACTTTTCCTCCAACTCCGGCCAAGTTTTGTCGTAATATTCAAATTCAATTTAAAGATTGAGTTTATCGCTTTGCATGTTTTCTGCTTTTTGCCCGCCTCACTGACTCGGCGGCGCGCTGGGCGAAACTTTTCGTTTTCAATTTTGAATGCACAGAGAAATATTAAAAAAGGAAGGGATATTGAAATATGTTCTCAATACAGGCAGGACATTTCTATAAATATTTGGAAAAACTTTAAAGTTTACGTGTATAGAAAATGATGATCCACAAATGCAAAACTTGTCTCTTGCAATAAATTGATGGTTCCTTAATTTAATCCAAATAAACTTCTCCCTTGTTTAGGCTTTAAAAGATAAGCCTCCTATTATTTCATTTCAATAACCATTAAAATTCATTTGGCCCCGTTTTTTGAACCGACAGCCAGAGTGATTGGTGGACCACAAAATAGACAGCAGAATGGCCAAAATCAAAGGCCAAAAGCGGGTCGGACCAAATCTCTCTCCCGCAGCTGATGGCTGCCACTAATAGCGTACTAATCGTACTAATTGCTCTGGTCGCAATTATCGTCGACGGCTCCCATTGCCACCCACGGCCAGGATGAGGCCACAAAAAAATCGAAAACAAATCCCCAGCCAGTCACTAACCTCACCCACCGAGCTGCAGCCACATAGCCATTTGCTAAATTGTTAACTACAGTCTAAAAAAAAGGAACTGCGCCGAGAACTAAAGCCAGATCTGAGGCCACGAGGGGTGGTGTGTGAGTGTGGTGGTGGTGCAAAATCAATTGGCAATTCTCTGGTTGCCCAACAACAGTTGTCTACTTTTAGGCGCTCACGTACCATAGTACTATCCTTGGCTCTGTGTGTGTGCGTGTGCGGTTTTTGAGCTTGCTAAGCTTTTGTAAAATAGTTAAAGCAAATTCTTACATGTTAGTTTTCGTTGATTCGTGAGAGATATTCGACGGAAAGTTCAATCAGTTGTGAAATGCTCAAGGGAGTGCGCAGGGTGGGAATTGGAGGCGGGATTGAAATGGAAAAGGCTCCGGTGAATTCTATTGAGAATCATTTAATATGAAATAGATTGCTTCAGGATGGTTTTTATGCAAATTGTGTGTGCTTCACAAAGGGATAATTTCAGCGAAAGAAAGCTCTTTAATTAAAAAAAGATTATCAGAAGGAAATACATACATTTAGACTGACAACATTTAGACTGAGACCCGTAGCTTTGGATTTGAAATTGGATTAATGAAATCCATTAATAGCTATGCGCTTGTACTACAAAAATATAATTACATACTTTTGCATAATTCTAACAGGAATTAAGGCTGAAGGAAAACTAATTTAAAGGAACTATTTTTCAAACGTTTTTAGAACATTAAGATTCCTATTAAAATGGAAATCTTTATAATTAAAAAAAAGTTAAATAAATAAAAGAATCTGTCAACTAACCCTATAACTATCCCATTACGTGGGATTGTCCATCATTGCTTGAGCAGTTTATAGATCATGATTTTCTACCCAACGCCGACCCCCCAAAAAATCCAATTTCAGTTTTGGCCAACGGACACTTGACGGGCACTTCGTGGCGGACCTTTTTGTGGTCCCCTTAATGGGCAGTTTAGTGGGGCGACTTTTTAGTGTGTGGCAGCGTTGCGGTGGCGGTGGTCATAAAAATAAAACTTACCCTCCGTATCGCTGGTATCCGAGACGGCGGCTTCGTTGGCGATGTACTGACGCCCGCTCGTTAAATTGCTCTCGACAATTGGCCGCTTATCCTCCAATTGGCGGCGAAAGGCTTTATGATCGTCCTGCAAGTGGAGGGGCAATGAATGCAATACATGAGTGAACGAGTGGCTGGAGCTTCACTAAAGCAAATATATATACAGCGAACGAAATGCCGGATATTTTCGGGCGATGATATTTGCCAGGACCATCAAAAATATAGTTCAAGTGGTCAGGGCCCATAAACTATCAGAGGAATGGCATCCTCTGCAGCTCGAGGCAATAAATTCTCGTGTTTAATGCATTTAGTTGGGGAATAACAAAATGCAACAATATAAAACTCTGGTCCAGGGTCTGCTGTGCCCTCCGAATCCTTCGTTCGCCGGCAAATAAAATCTTCAAGCCGAAATGTAAATGTTCGGCAGACCGTAACTTAGTGGCAGGCAATAGATTTATACAGTGTGCCCCCTGCTGATCCCCTTTTCGCCAGCCCCAGCCCCGGCCTCCTTCTCTGCGGGGTGAAAGTTGACTCATTTTTTTCCAGCTGCTTCTCCGCTTTCTTTTCCTGGTCCCGGCGCCCTAAGTGGGGGCAAGTGAAATTCAAGTGGCTCATGCTGTGTTAGACAGTGTTTCCCCATTCCGAAAGTGGCCTGCCTGGCTTCGGCTCTCCACTTCTTTCCTTGGGTTTCACCGGCTGCCTCTCGTTCCCTTCCGTTCCTGGCAGGTCCCTAAGTGATTCTCCCCCATGTGAGGGCGGTGTGTGGTTCGTGTTTTTGACATAACAAGCATCATTTAACAATTATTTAAGAGTTCCAACCAAACCCAACTGTGGGCGTGGTCGAGTCCGCAATTTGGTCAAGATGGATCAGTTCGATAGAGGAGGTCTTATGGCTACTTGGGCGAAAGTTCCAACTAAACTCAGGTTTGTATTGCAGGCCATTAAATACATTTATGTGGGGTTCAGTAACCCAAGCCAATTGAAATTTATAGTCTTTAAGAAGTAACATAAGGGAAAGCAAGGTGGAAAAATTGTAGGCAAAGTTTTGGTGAGCATAAAAGTTTAAATTCAAAGTTACATCATTACAAAATCAATTAAAAAAATAAAGGGCATCCGATAATTTAAGCCACATGTAAATATTACGCTTCATTAGATTACAAATGTAATTGGGAAAATTGCAAAATAATTGCCTGGCTTCGAAGTCCAACTGCCATTAACGGATCAGTAGGCAATTGCAAATTGATTGGAATGGACATTAGCATCGTTCACGCTCTCGGTTTATTATTTAATTATGTACAAAGATATACTTGCTTAAATTATGCAACCAAAAGTGGCAGCTTTCCAAGCCACTTTGGCATCATTAAGCCCCCAAGTCCTGCAAAACGGGTCAAGAGACCACGCAAAGCCAGAACTTCCACACAATTAGTTGGCAGGGCGGCCACACAAATTGAGGTGCAGCCCCCGGGGAGCTTCAACGCAAAAATAAGGTTAAAATTGGGTCGTTGACAAAAAGTGGGAAATGAAAAAAGGTTGAGTGACCCAAAAAATTATAAAGAGTGAAAGAAAACTTACCAACTGCTTTTGCAAACTGGCAGCGTCTCCTCGCACAGGACCCAGGCCCAAGGTGCTCAGTTCAGTGTCCTTACGGATAACCCATTCGGTCAGTTCGCGGAGCGACAGGAGCAAGGCGTTCCAGTGCTCCGAGTTGGACTCCAGGCGATTCCTGCAGCAAAAACAAAGTTAAAATATACATTAGGGAATCTGGCAAGACTGCTTCTAATATGAAATGTTATAATTTTGATACCAATTTCATTAATTTTAATTTTACTTCCAAGCTTTAGTTCACCAAGAGCAAACATTACATTTCCTTGAATTGTTGAAATACATTTACATTTTGCCATTAGGATAAGCCCCTCTCCTTTTTCCGCAGTGCACAAGAAAAAGTGCTGTAATAATATCAAATTTAATTTGCACTTTGGAGCAGACGGGGAAGCATCTGTGCTGATTGCACCCACAAAATGTCAGCGACAATTTGTCTATTTCCTTGTGTTTCCGCACCGCCTTCCGGCGCTTGCCGCCCTCCTTCTCAGGATGGGATCCTCCGCCTCCAACACAAATTTCCTCCTTAAGTGAGGTCTATTAAAGTGTCCTGTTTTGGCATTTGGCCGAGGGCAGAGCGACAGAGACAGAAATGGGACTGGTCTGGCCTGGTCTATGCTAAAATTCAGCTGTCGCTGTAATTGTGAAATGCCATGACATTTTATTCACATTTTATTTGGCCGGGCAGAAAGGAGGACATCGAGGACACCGCCTTGTCCTGGCATATTTGGGTGCTGGCTGCATTGTGCTCCTGGAGAGGGAAGAGCGGCAAAAATAACATAGAGAAAAATCTGAAAAATCTCCAGCTTCGCGACCCGGTAATAACAATAGTCACAGCCTCATTGTCATCTCATTTTTCCCCTATTTCCCTCGTTTTCTCGTGATTTTCTTTTACTCGGCCATCTGTTTCCGGCCTCGTCCTTTTGTCTGTTTATCTTTGGCGAATTCCTTTGGCCGTGCTCATTTCATTCCTTTATTATTGCTGCTCTGGTTTTGCTTATAATTAAGGCTTGGCTCTAGCACCTCTCATCATCATCATCGTGGTCCTTTTTGCCGGGAAAACTCTACCGCCTGCTGCACACTTTCGCTTTCCTCATGCAAATAATGAAAGGAAATAACTTGAGACGGCCAGCACAAGGGGATTTTTCCTCAAATTTCAGCCTCTTTGTTATCTTCTCACTCCGAATTTCATTTCTGTTTCTGACTGAGCTTCTGACACTTACCGACGGGGGGCAGGGAAATTGATTGAGAAATGTATACGGATAAGGGTTTGTAAAGGGTCATGGGAAATTATTAATGCTTGTTGTTAAAGCCAAGTTAAAAGAATCATATTTTTCAGCTCATAATGCCATTATTAGTATATAAAAAGCATAAAGGTACCGCCTAAATTTAAGATATTTAATTGTTTAACCTCCTTTGCAAACAGAATATCTTAAAAAGATTCAGATCAAGTATTATAAATTATTACGGTTTCATAAACCTACAATACTTTAATAGAAATTACATGATCTGATTCCAACCCATTTAAGTTCAATCAAAGTGCTTTTCATTCTCCCAATGATTGATCGTGTACCGTTTTCATATCCATCATTCCTATATCATTGTTCTGCTGGTCGCACGGAAAAACCCCGACTTAATCATTTTTTCAACCCTCTAAAAACGGACTTAAAGCGAAAAGGAATCCGTGGAAAGGATACGGGTTCATCAATCTTCCCCCACAGACAGACACAAACATCCCAAACGGCAATTGACGGAGGATTGAGGATGGAAAAAACCGAATCCGGATCCGGCACACCTGTAGAGATGCCACGCAAAAAGTTTGCACAGTTCAAAGAGCCGGGAAAACTTTGCACATAAAATGACCCAAAGCCAAAAAGTGCCGCGGCTAATACAAGCGAACGGCGAACAATGGCCAAAAGCAAATAGAAGGAGAATGAGCCAAGAAGTGGAACTGCGATGGCCAAATGACGACCACGGCGAAACTTTTCAAGTGCTGGCCGAAATATTTCATAGGAATTTATAAGCCAACAGCAAGTCAGCGCAGCGCAAACAGCAAGTCCAGACAGCGGCGAGGACGGCGGTGGCCCAAGCCAACAAACAACAAAGGAAGCGCCTCAAGTTTGGCCGACGGAAATGGGTCCCCGAAACGTTGGAACAATGGAGCCTACAGCTAAGATAGGGTCGGGGTCGGGCAAAGTAACCACATCTGAGGTGTCAAGCTGCCTGCTATGTCTAATTGAAAAGCACTTGAGTGAAATGCAAGGTAAGCTAATCAGAAGTGAAGGGTTAGAGCGATACTTGGACAAGGTAATAAACCAAATCAAACCCTTTGTAAAAGATAAAAGATACAAATGTTAAGTTATTGAGTGCTCCAACAAGTTCCAACCCCTTGAAAGCATTGGTCTTTCGAGCCGGATTCTTCTTTCTCCGGAAGGCCTATTGACTTTAACTCACAAAAGATGAAATATAATTTTTTTTCTGTAGTTTTCTAAATTAATTCGCATACTTTAAAAGTATTTCTTCATATAATGATATATTAAAAAAAATAAAAATAAATATAACCTAGTTTTTTTAGCATTTCAGGCTGTCCTGTTTATTAAAGCTTCGATTGACCGTAGAGCGCATTTATTTATTTTGACGCATTGACAAACAAACAATACATACGATTGCAACGAGGCAGGAATTATCCTCGAATTAACGTTGCCTGCTTTTTTGGGCGCCTCATCACGTATACGCCGTGTGGCCACGGTCATTGGATAATTGCCATTTATATTCATTATGCGATCTCGCCGGCTCCTCATTCAGCGCATTGCTGCGTGTCACCACCATCATCATTATTCATTTTGGCCCAGTTTGGCCATTCCCCCACCTCCATCTGCCTCCTCTTGTAAACACGCAGCGGCCCGACTTTCATCATCGGCGGCATCAATATCAACAAGCGCCCAATATTTGTGTGCTCGGACCAAGCTTTTATTTATGAAATGGGGAAATTACAAGCATAAAAAGAGAAACAAGAGGAAGAAGGCAGAGGGAGGACGAAGGTCCAGGGATACTGGGCCAGTGTTTGCAGTCGATTTCATCAATGACACAGTGTCCGTGGACCATGGAGCTCTTTCTCTCGGCTCTTCACTCGCGTTTTCCATCACTTTTCACGCGTTTCGCTTCGTTTTTAATATTGATTTTCGTTCGGCGCGCGGCTTTGTCAGCCGTAAAGTGTCACGGCGCCGCTCTTCATCTCCTCGCAGCTCGACAGCGCACTTTTCCTGCCGTTGTTTTTCCCATTTTCATCAGGACAAAGTTGCTTAACCCGCTGCACAAAGGGCCAAGGGGGGATCACTTGTTTTCAGCTTGTTTAACATTGTCTCTGTATTGCTCTTTTTTCCGTGCAGGGCTTAACGTCGTTTAATTAACACTTTAAGTAGTTTAAGGGAGGATAAGTCTTGTCTGAGAGGTTTTACTGCAGTTTGCCTTAGATTCGGCATCATTCATCATACGCCCTGTTGGCGGTATAACAACTCCCCCGGGTCCCCGGGCAGTTTACACAGTCCCCTCGACATCTCATGCCCGTTTAAGCACTGGGGCCGAAAATAAAAAAAATGCATGGAGCTACTTTAATTCTATTCAGCAGATTTCTAGCATCCTCCGGCCACAGAGTCTCCACCCTCGTCGACAAACATTGCAGACCGACAACAAAAACCAGAACAGAACGCTTCTACCCTCAGCCCCCTTGCCCGAATCTCTCCTCTGGGCAAAGGCAAACAATTCCAGCAGTAACCGGGAGGGTGGAAAAAAAGCTATAGGAAACAAGAAGCCGAAAGCACTTACCTGATTGCAATACTTTTCGATTTTAAATTATTCCAACGTTGATTCATTTCATCGAGGCGACGCTGCAGCATAACCGCATCCTCTTGCGAGGTGAGCGAACCCAAAAGTTTGCGGCCTGTGCCATCGAGACGATCGTAAACCACGCGATGGGTTTCAATTTCCGATTGTAGGTCCTGAAAAGAGCGGAAAAAGTGGAAAATTGCGAAATGAGAACACGACTGGCTTGTTGCAGGCGGGGTGAAAATGCTAATAAATTTGTGTGTTTATAGTTGGAATTCATTTATAAAGCCGGCGAATCGGTGTTGGCGAAAAAATGGAACGTTGACTCCTAATAGGGGATTTTTCCCGAGGCGGAGGTGCCTCGTCCAGCGGAGTGACAAGTCCGAAAGCTCCCCACCTGGCCAATTATTAACCGCATCTGTCCCAGCTGCTCTTGCACCCACACCCGCCCGTCATGCCTGTCATATATTCTGTGTTTCCTCCTTTTCCCCACAGCCCCAGAGATCCTGTCGCGTGTCAGGTATGGTGTTTGTCTCATGGACACAAAAAGGGCTTAAAAATTTTAGCTGGCTTTGGTTTTGTCTCAAAACTATTTCAGTATGCGGTTACCTCGGTTTTTAGTGTTTATAAAGTCGTGTAGTTTGTAAAAGTTAAGTCCCACAGTTGTTCCATTCAAATGTACGTTTTTTATTTCGAAAAATATTTCTGAAAGCTCTTTAGCTAAATGAGATTTGTTCTGCCGGCTTTTATTGACTCTCCTCGCAGCACTCTCGCTGTTGGTGTCCAACTAAAGCATTTGTTTAATTGTGTTTCGGCTAATTTAATCAATCAATCACTCGCAAAATATACCAAATAAACTAATTAAAATTGGAATTAGGCAGCGGCGCACAGCACATAAAATAATTGAAATGGCATCCGAGAATCCATCCAGTTCTGCCATTTCTACTTTTTCCGAGAGCGTGTGTGGGCGGGTGCCCCTGCGAATGTGTGTGTGTGATTGTGTGCTTGCTAATTAAACCTTCATTAGGACGCTCGTTGGCTTTGTTGCAAGTAAACAAAAACAAGGAAATAAAAGGCAAGAAATCCCAGCCAGCGAAAGGACGACGACGACGACGAGCTCGGGTGTGCGAAATGAAGCTCCAATTAATTTGGCTTATGCATGTCACACACGCTCGCACACCAGCACACCAGCACGCATGCACGCACACACACACAAGAGCGGGGGCGATTCAATTAATGCGCAAAAATTGTTTATACGTCAATAGAGCGGAAATGGGCCAAACAAAAACAAGTCGGAAGCTGGAACCGACTCTAGCGGGAAGAAAGGGGCAACGCAACGCAGCCAACGCAGCAAAACACGAGGCATTTTTAATGAGGACCAGCCGAAGCAGGAGCAGGAGCAGCAGCGGCAAGTGATGGAGTCCAGGATTTAAGCGGGCACATTAAGGAGTGGGGATCGCGACACATGCGCCAAAGCCGATTAAATCAATTAAAATGAGAAAATGCCAGCGGCGGACGCCGGAAAAGTGCCAGCAAAGCGGCAGTTTCCAGCACGAGTGAACGAAACGCATTCCCGGGTCATTATCGCAATGCCATGTGCCGTAGTGCCACGCCCCCTGGGCCAAAGCAGGCACTCCTGCCTCATAGCCCCTCCTAACTAATGCCGCTAATTTGTGCGACGAAAGACCACAATTTCCTGCATGAGGAAAGAGCTCTCTCTCTCTCCCTTACCGCTCATCTCCTGGCCTTACCTCTTCATGTGGCATGTGTGTTGGCCAGATGTCCTGTGCTCAAAAGTGAATAACGAACTAAATGGCTTTGGGCTTAGCGTTAAATACCACAGGCAGGTGAGGCACTGCATTAAGCTTATTTACAAATAAACCTAATTATAATTAAGTCGTTGCCTAAAAACTATCATTTGTTTTATATACTAAAAAGTGCTTATTGCTGGTTAAATAGTAGAGTGTAAAAACTCTTAGAACTCCTATTAAAGATCCATTTGATGTAATAAAAATATATTTTTCTTTACTTCTGGAAACTCCTAGGGTATCAGTAGGTGATTTACCATTTAACCCTCTTGCTCTTGTTGGGTTTATTAATGGCAAATAAAAACGCGGCCATTTTCGGGACTCGACGACCAAGTGGTAGGGCGTTCGGACCACGACCATTAGCCTGGGAAAAAGGCTTCGTGGCTGCGGGCGGACAAATGCAGCTGTAAGCTGCTTTTATGTGCCAGCGGCTATAAATATAGTGCGAGTGTGTGAGTGCACGAGTGTGCCTTTCCGACGCGCTTTTGTTGCCTCATTTTTCACATTTCCGTTGCTTGTCCTTGCCAAGTCACGACATGACCAACTAATACATCTACAAGAGCTTACGGGGATCCCACTATAACTCTATATATATACTTGTACTTGTGTATACTTGCATATATATGTATATATGTATATAAAGGAGCATTTTTCTCTGTGTGAGTGCATTTTGCCGTTTAAAGCGCCAATTAAGTAAATGCCAAGCGGTCCTTGGTCTGACCACAGCTTCTACAGAGAGAGAAAATATATTAAATGCTACTTGTGTTTTTAACCATAGATACTGAGGCCTCTATTCCACGGTATTTGTTTATAAATATTATTTATTTTTCTCGGTCTGAGATGCCTCGAACTGAGACGTTAGTCTTGCCGATTTGATCCTACATCAGCTAGAAGATAGTGTTCCGATTCTATATAATGATGTACTAATACAACCTATTTTTCTCCTTGTGCCAAGTTAATGAAAAATGCATTGCGGGGCGTGGCCAGCTGCTTACCTCCTCCATCTAAGCCAAAGTTCCAAGGCTACTTTATGGCAATCTGCACATAATTACGCCTCAAATGGGTAAAGTTATAGCAGCGTTGGGAGGAGTTAAAGTGTCGATAATTTAAGCTGATTAAAGCAAGATTTTTGGAAAGAAATACAAATTTAAATAGGAGACAACCGAAAGTAAACCACGTAAAGCCTTGTAAGGTATTTAATCGAATTCGGAATTCGCTCTAAGGCCTCCATCACTGCAGTAATTCATGCGATTGAGCCACTCGAGAGGCGACTTCCCAAAATAATTTCCGCTATATAAATTCATAAGGAAAATTATGCGCATCATCTCACACAGCCACACGCGAAGCACCCAGTGCGTATGATGATGGTGCAGGGAAAAGGCGACGAGACCCACACGATGTCTGCATGAATTTGAAATCAAATTTTTTGAAAGCAACCAAAAATACCTACGGGTGTTATTTGCTGTTCTTGCTCTTCAGTTTTTTGTTGGGTTTTCCGTTGGCTGTGCTTTGATTGTTCGCTGAGCGAAGGAGACAGGCAATGTAAATAAAATGAAAATGCGTTTATAAGACGCCTCATAAATATATTAGGGGCACATAATAAACACATCACCAAGTGATGTCGGCGCGGCGCCAGTGACGAATGCTCACTTGGCCAGGCCGGGCCAGGACCTCGCATCCTCGTGCCTCGCATTCAACCCCCGGGAAAACCTGTCAAGTGGTCCTCACAAGGGGCGTTCGAGCATTACTGACAGCCATAACCCCAGTCCCAGTCCCAGCTCCACACTCATTCCCCATCGGGCGAAACAAAAATGACAACAAATTTAAACAGGGGACCTTATCCTCTCCAGCAGCTGCTGAAACTGCCATTGTAGCATTTTACATATTTTAGCCAGCCCCTGTTAACATCCGTGTAAATCCTTTATGGCCAAGCTCTGAGCTGGAGTCGCAGGGGGAGCTGGAGGCGGGAATTCGATTTGGTTGTATCGGGCTGTTTGGCTGCTCCCCACGTTGCTTATTTATTCGATTATGTTTATTTCTTGTTATATCATTTTGAGCGATGTGTCAGAGCAAATGTTCTATAAACATTTCATTTTTTTTTCTTTCTTTTTGTGCCGGAGGAATTTGAAAGCAAAATTCGGTTTCCAGGTCAACGGAAAAACATACAGGTTTTCCTTCAATTTAAGCCAATGATGTGACGGGGGATTACTTTAACAGGAGTCTCAAACTTGGTTATAATAAATTATCGTTAAATAGATTGCTAAAAACAGCAGTTGCTAGAATCTTTTGTATAGGATTCCTTCAAGTAGTTCCAGACCGCTGGGTTTAAGTTTAAGAATGGTTCTTCTTTTCCCAATGCCTGGCACTTATCCCCCTTCAAAACTTTGCTTTTGCTTACTTTGGCAAGTTTCTCCAAATATGACTAAGTTCAGAGATGCTTAGAGGAGCCAAACCAGCCAGTTGGAGAGTTGACACGACCCACAGATACCCACTAGAGAGTGTTTACTGAACAGCTATAAAAACTATAAGGAGAAAGAGAATAGCAAACAGTTTGCTTAGTCTAGGAGACATAAACATAATGATTATTCTATTTGTGCACCTCTCTTTGATTATTTCCCCGAAACACACAACCCTCAAACTTTAGAGACTGCCGAGTACAACAACCAAAAGTTGAGCCATCAACTGCAGACGGCAAAATCCGAAATCAGAAATGCATAAAGCCATGCCAGGGAGAGAATATGAGCTTCAATTTATCCGCATGCAATATTAACTTGGCTGCACTTGCCTTTGACTTATCTGCAGAGTTTACGCTGCACTGAGCAAATAGAGAGGACTGCGTATAATCAGGTAACAAACCAGGTTAGCAAGCGGTTGCCGCATACTCCTCTGGCCGAAGGGGATTCGAGTCGCAATCAATGTGGCGGCGGTTTTTCCCCATTTTCCATTTTTTTTTGTTTCCTCCTCTAAGCTGCTGACAGCAAATGCCAAGCCGGGAGAAGGGGAACGGGCAGGGGTGTGAGACTGGACCGAAACCGAAGTTAAATGTCCTGGGTTTCCCTGGCTGCCAACGCTCTGGCTCCTGCTCCGCCGGATGCTGTGCTGACCATATTATTAGACACCCACATATGCGGGGTGGGCTCTGGGTCTGGGCTGGACCAAATCCTCTGGCAGTGCTCTGTGTCAGCTTTAATTCACTTCTGGACACAGAAAGGCAAATATCCTTGGCTCTCTCGTTTTTTATCCTCAGCCACATTGCGCTTATAATCCTTTTCGTCTCCTCCTGGACTCCGTAGGCGGCTCAAGTTTACGGCTCGGGGGGTTTTCCAAGCCCCGGTGTTATTTTCCCCTTTCCCGGAACGGGTTTTTTCCTTTTTGGTGACCTGAACTGTGCTACCTTTATTGTTTCGGGTTCTCCTTCGGCTCATTGCTGTTGTTTCTTTTTATGTCAGGCTTTGTATTTCGTATTCAAAGCATCTTTTTCAGCTCGTTATGTGCTCGGGGATCTGCTGCTTCTCCCCGACTGTCACTCTTCCTTTTTTGTGTGAGTGTTTCTTTTAAAGAAATATGTACGGCATGTGTCAGCTTAAATCAACTTGCATGATGTTTCCTAACAATTTGCTAATACAATAAATACCATAAACGTTGAGCATGTATTCCATTTTAGTCAGGTTGGTTTGCCTTTCCGTTTGTCTTGTGTAAAAATGATTCTATTTATTTAAACATTTTAGTTTTAGTTGGTGTAAGACTGCTCCCCTGCTTTGCCAACTATCTTTTCGCAGAGGTCCAGCTGGGAGCGGGTGCTCCTCGCTGAGAGTCCTTTGTCGGGCAGGTGCGAGGGGGAGGCGGCTGCCTTGTCTCAGTGGGTTTCTTCATTTGGCTTCTATTTCCATCTCGGTCGCAGTCTTAGTGCGTGTCAGACTGTTAAGCTGCTATAACAATCGCCCTCCCCTGGCCGTTCGCTCGCCTCGCCTTTGCATATTGTTACTCCTGTTCTGCTGCCGTTGTTTCTCCACCTGTCTAGGCGCAAAGCAAAAAAAAAAATATAACACAACGACACAAAAACCTTTTGCCATTATTTCGCGAGCTTTGCACGTACACTCGGCCACCTTTTGGCCTGTCGTGGCCGGGGGTTGGCAGTGGAATTGGTTAGAGCGGCATTGTTTTCCCACAGCCTCCTGCACACGCCCCCCCAGGCCCCTTGGCCCCTTTGCGCCCCTTCACTGGCCATTAACCCAAATCCCACGAGTGGCAGTTGTTATGTGTGTGTGCCTCGCTGACTCTAGCGGAAAGTTCAACGTTCAGTCATAAATAAAAAATACAAATTCCTTCGCTCTGCGCTGGTCGCTTTTTTAAATGCATATTAATCATACGCCGTGTTTGCCGCCCCGCATTTCAATTGGCCAAAAGTTGACGTTTCCATCCCCATCTCCATTTTCTTTTTTTAATTTTTAAATGCGCACATATTTCACTGCTATTAATTAATTTAAAATAGTTGCTGCAACTCCCGCAATTTATGTTAGCAATTCATAAAATGCCCAGAACAAAAATACGAATAAACGTATGTACATGCAAATTAAAAGCAGCGAAAACATATTTTAATTAAGAAATGTTTGGCGAGCATGAAAAATGTGGTCCAGCTGCTGGCCATAAAATGTGGGAAAGTTCAAGGTCGCCGAGTGCAACAAAAAAGTGGGAGGTCCTTATGAACTCATAGAATAAATGTTAAACATAATTTTATGTTGCAATTCTGTCAAGAGAGGACTGCTATCAGTAATATATATTTTTGGGGAAATAATTTATAGTAGAGAAAGTAAATAACAAATTATATTTTACGCTCTTAACCCCCAATAAATATAGGAGAAGCAATTGTTACTCTTTTTGACTGTAAAACAAGTTGGAAGCTCCTTTGTGGCTTTGACAAAGTAAGCCTTCCGAATTTCTTCGTCCTTTTCGCGCCTTTTAAACTGTCAGCTCGGGCAAATAATGCAAATTCAGTGCGATTTAGATGTGCAAATATGTAAATTGGAATTTTATAGAGAGACAAACGCCCAGGAAGAATGCCGGGACGCCAAACGGAGCTCTGTTTGCCAGCGAAATTTGCTCGCCGCGTTGGCGAATATTTAGCAGGGCTAACAAAGGACCCAAACCCACACACAGTTGGCACGTTGGCCAAGTTGGCTGCGCCAAGCCAGCTGGCATCAAAAATAAAGCCAAAGCTGCATATGCAGCGAATCAGCGGAAGTGGAGTCAAACACTCGCTGCGCCAAACGAAATGACATTTGCATTGAGCATTTCAAGTGTCCAAATTGTGTCTAAAGAAATGGCAGGCCACAGTCGGTTTTTGCCTGTTTTTCTGCATAGCAAAAGCGAGCAGCTAAAAAAACGTTCATTAAAATTCATAAAAGAAAGTAAAGTAAAGGCAAAGAACTCGCGGAAAACAAGTACAAGGAAAGCACGGAGAATCGCAAACGAAAGCGAGGAAAATAAATTGAAATAAAATTTACGTAAACAAAATTTCTGTGGCCGCGTTATAATTGCGCAACTGTGGCGCATCCTTCCCATCCTCAGCCTGGATAATAAAATTCCGCCACGACATGACTTTGCCCAAAAAATGAGACGAAAAAGTAAACCAACCAAAGCGAAAAACGAAGTAAAAATAATTGAGAAATTTTTGCTGTGGGCGTTGGGCCAAATGTGCAAATTGCTCGGCGGCACATCCATATGTTAACTTCGAGTCTGCGCCAGCATAAATATTTGTGTGTCCTATTCCGAGGCATAAATCCCACATACGCGAATATCTGCTCGTAATCCTTGGCAAATTAGGATTTAATGAATGTTATCCCGCGACTTTTCGCTAAGTACGAGGCACTTAGGAATGTGAACAGCGGAATTCAATTGTAACGCAACATTTTTAAGTATCTGAAAATGACAAAGAGGGAATCTCTACCAGAATTCTATTGTAATGTTAATGAAAGAAATTGTTGCCTAATGTTATATAATATATAAATCCGTAGAAGCCTTTACTTATAGTCTTGATTTTGAAATATTATAACTTGTATCTTGTAGATTTTACTTTCTAAAATATTACTTAATTAACCTAAAAATACTATAATTTACCTAAAAAAGATATCATGTCCTTAGAAATAACTCTCCTTGCCTTGGTTAGCTATTCCTCCTAACCAAAAGCCCCTTGGAACTTGGCCCCACTTGATCTCAAACATTTCAGATATCTGGTGACACTGTTGGCCCCCGAATAAGCAAGCACCGAAAACTGCACAGACAGCAAGTTTAATTTGTTTATTAAAACTTAAACGAGCTTTGTGCGCTCGGCGGCCTGAATGGGGTGGCAGGAGGCGTTGGCAGGGTTCCTAACAGGAGTCGAGGCGGCTGGAGGATTCGTCTCGAGTTAGTTGGCCTGGCAAGCTCATCATCAGCAGCCCGATCCGATGGCGACGACGACACTTTTTAAACTACTTAAACTTTGGTGTGCTGGGTCTGATTCCCTCATTCGGGTAGTCCCCTTTTGTCCCCAGTCTGGGCCTGTTTTGACCTATGTAAACTGAAACTCATATGGTGCCCCGGTGTCTCTGGCTCAGCATTTAACCAGCTGGGCTGGTTTCTTTCTCTTTCTGGGGTTTTTTTCCGAGCTCAGCAACGTGAAAGTTTGCACACGATGACGAGATCTGCTGGGGACTTTTCAAATTAGTCGTAATAAATAATTAAGCATATCACATGCATATTTTGTTTGCCGAAAAGGGATGCGAGCGGCAAGGGGGCAACCTGGTAAATTGCAGTTTATATTTGCCCGTAATTCTCCCTTTTGCGGGGAAAAGTTTTTGCGGCTGGGTAAATAATTTGAGGTCGGCGAATGAGGCTGAGAATGGAAAGGAGCTGGCAGTTAACAGGGCCCTAAACCTCCTAAGGGTTTGAATGCAAGCTGACCAAGTTTATTAATAACTTTAATACATAAATCTTTTACAATTTGCTGTTTTAATTTTTATCTGTAATAGCATTGTACTCTAGCTACTTTACCAATTTAATTTCCTCGTTTGAGCCAGCTCTCCAAACGTCGGCAGAATAATGAAAACAAACTAAACTGGCCTGGCCGAAAGCCAGGGGATTGCCCAGCGAGCAAGAGCAAGCCCAGCAGGAAAGTAGCCTTAGCAGAACCGACCGCATTTTAACTGGCTTCGTGATGAAGATGACAGCAAAGTCACGTAGTGGCAACAGTCAGTGCCACATTAAGTAGCATGCAAACAGCAGCAGAGGCAGCGGCAGGAAGTCAAAGGAAGGACAATAACAGATATTGAAAGCCGGCCCTTGGCACAAGCAGACAGGGGCGACGGAGGGAAGCCGGGCAGGACACTTGACCCAAGGGACGGCCAAATGCAACTAGTTGGAGTCAGTACATCAGGCTCAGTCAGCCAGTCCGTCCGTCCGTCCGTCCTGTTGGGAAAAGGCAGAACGCAACAAAGCAAAACAACCGAAAACATTTCAATTTTCTTGACGACTGCTGCCGGACAAAATAATAAAAATCAACCATGGTCAAGTGAGCAAATTGGCCAAATGAAAACGATGTAATGAACTAAGCCAAAGTGCATGAGCCAATGAAGGAATGGAGGAGCCAGAAGAACGCACCACTCGATGCATACTCAATTGAGATATCGGGGAGGAGGGAATTCCCCGGATCGGAAGTCTACTTATTGGGATGCGAGTCAGTTGCACAGTGAATTGATGTAGGGAAGAAAAGTTAACTTGGTCAAAAGCACGTAAAAATGTGTCAGTTTTAGCTTGGCTTTGTAATGCATTTTTTTTTTAGGAATTTCCAAATCAATTCAGTTAGGAAATGCAAACAATATCTAAATTGCCTCCTCTGTATGCATGCAAGTGAAATTAAAGGATTCTAAACTTCCTAAAAAGAACAATTTAATAAACATTGGAACATAAAAATATTTGTATTATTTTTTAAATTAATATTGTTTATATTTATTTATTTATATGATTTCCATTGAAATTCTAGTTCTGTGTTATAACATAAATGTTGATTAATAATTACGAAGAGGTATTTAATAATTTTTCCTATCGCAGAGATTAACTAATTGCAACTCAAATTTCAATTAAAACAAGTTTGGCCCGAATTGAGGTCAGGCCGCGTTATTGGCCATGCCCTGCAGGGCCAATTCGTTGTGTCAATTAAATGTTATAACAATATTTTCATAGCTTACTTATTCCGGCGGTCAGTTATCAAATATGTACGGCACATTAAACTCCCGTTAATTTGCTTTTGTGGCATCACAAACTCGCATTCATTCGCATTCGGATTTGCATATTGCGATATAATTTATTAATTACCCGCATGCAATTACGATTTTGCGCACCATTAATTTGAATTCTTTGTTCGCGATTGTTTTATGTTTAATGGGGAGTTTTTCTAGACACGCTTCATGGAAATGAAAGTCCAGCTGGGCTGGACATGTGTGTGCGCTTTGTAAATCCTTATTTTTTCCACGGCCTTTTATTTTATTTTATGCTTTAAATTTACGCCGGTCCTCATAACCGTTTTTCCCTTTATTTTATTTTTTGTTTTTCCTGTTCTTTTGTTTAGTTCCAAAGCTGCATTCGCTTTGCATAACTAATTAAAGTTTGTTGGCGCTTTTCATGCGCCATTTCTCAGTTTTCTGTGGAGCAGCAGCAGCAGCAGGATAGGGGAAAAAGGAGCCTGAAATTATTATGACATGAAAAAGGCGTTAGCCCTGCTCAAAGCCACGCCCCTGCCAGAGTTTGGGTAAGCACGAAAAAAGAGAGAAGGAGCTGTGTAGGAGAGATACTGACTGACATTAATTAGAAGCTACAGCTGCCAGCTATATAGGTTGGCATTATGTGCCTTTACTTTCCTCCCAACTGCAGCTGAGGCTTCCCTGGCGGAGTTGAAGAAGTGCGCAGAGCTGAGCTGCAGACGGCGGAGTTAAATTAGGGTCAGGTTTTCCAGGGGAAGAAGTTCTTTAATTGCCACTAATAACTATTTTAATGTTTCCTTAAACTTAACTAAAGGTTATGGGTTCTCGAATAAATGCATATAAATTTAATGAGAAATATTTTTAAGCTTTTATTTACTATAAATTGATTTATGTTAAAAATTAAAAATTTCCTTACCCAATTATAGGAAAACTGTTCACCTTAACCTAGGGGAAAGAGCCCTCCACCAACTATCATGAAAACGGGCAGCAAACACAGGGAGAACTAGAAAGGAAGCTAACTTCGGCACGCCGAAGTTTGTATACCCTTGCAGATATTATTT
>JAEIIJ010009689.1:0-15662 GCA_018904815.1 Drosophila ogumai | reverse complement strand
CCTGTATATATATATCTATATATATATATATATCTGAAGTTTTAGAATATTACCATATATACTTCTACTATTTCTCCCAGTGTTTCCTTGTCTCATTTAATTTCTTTTTCATCTTGTACTGCCGCCGTTTTAGGCTACTTGCGGTGTTAATAAATTTAAGCGTTTTGTGCATAAATTATTCCGATTGCATATTAATTTAGGGATTGCCCTACGGTAGCCGAGTGTAAGTGATAGGGTTTTAGATGCCATGCCATGTAGATGACATTATTTATGGAGTTACACGTGTTATGATGGCACCCCAGGGGCCAACTGACAGTACAAGATGCCTCCATGTTCGGGTTGAGGGTTCCCAACAGAAGTGGGATTAATTTCAGATATATAATATTAAGTATGTGAGAAAGTAGAGCAACTATCACCCTTCTCGATATGATTCAATATCTCTCAGCTATATACACAGAAATATTTAACGCCCTGGCAGGTTCTCAATAAATCAAAGTCTCGAGTTATTCTCAATTTCATAATCGATTCGTTAAGCCAAGCCATAAAAATGAGTTATTAGATCGCGTGTGTGTGGCACATGCCGTTTAGCATTATCATTGAAATACATTCGTTCTTTCTATATATTTTTGAGAATTTCTGTATAAATCCAAAGAGTGTCATTAGCATTTGAAAGTGGCCAGTTTTTTCCGGCTGAAGCGAGGTTGCTTTGTCTCCGGTTTGGCCCTTGTTTATTACATCAACAATTGTTGCAGGTGAGCTCGAAGTGAGTCTCATACAGGCTGGCATACATATATGGTCATTGTTTACGAAAAACCCAAAAAATATTATATCAAAAGGTAAAACTTTTATTTCTATTGTGTGGTGTTTTGTGGGTGAAAGTACCACACAAGCCGCTTAAAACACTGCAAGAAGTTTAGACTAAGAAAAAGTAAATATATTTAAGGTGATTAAAGAATTATTAATCATTTTAAAATTTTATTTTATGCCTCTGACTACCTTACTACCTTTGAATGGGTTTACAAAATATTGGGTTTATATCTTTCAAGTAAAAAAACTGATTTAATTAATATAAAATATGATTTCCAGTCATTTTTAACTTGAAGTAAAATTTTGTTAAATTACGGATTAATAAGTTAAGAGACCAAAACCGATTTAATTTAAATAAATAATTGTGTTAGTAATAAATCTTTAAGGCATTAGACCCTAAAAAGTGTAAAAAACCCTCGAGATTTCTTCCAGTGCTCTCTCTATCCCTTTTGTTGCCTTTGGTTATTTGTTTAAAATAGCATTTTTCAAGTGTAATTTGCACTGGTGTCATTATTAACTCATTGGAGCTGGCTAAAAGGGGAAAATGTGTTAATTCGACGGTGCAAAACAATTGCCAAATTACATCATCATCGCAAACAGTCTAAGAAAATACAAATATCAGCCTCATTTGAATATATTTACGTTTGTAAGCCACCAAAAAGGCTTTGGGGGAGACTTCCGCCAAATGCGTTTTAGTGCAACTTTATTTCGATTGCGAAATTTGTACAATTGTGGCCACCAAAACAAGCCAGCACACCACCAGAAATACAAAGGCTCATGTCCATATTTGCGTTATGTGTAGCGAATACAACGCATTTGTGGCCAATTGCCCGATTCCGAATCCAATTCCAATTCGGTATTTATAGCTTGACATTTGCGCCAACATGGTTGGTTGGCTGGTTGGCTGACTGGCTGGCTATCCCCCCAATTTAAGCGCTTACCTGGCTAGTTAACATGTGTTTACCTGCACCTGCGCCTAACCAGCCCACCTCCGACATCCAAAAATTTACAATGGCAGCCATTTTTGGCCTTTTTAGCCCAGGCTAAGCCAGGCTAAGCCAGTTTAAGCTAAGATGAAGATGTCGTTGCTGCTGAGTGGCGTTGCTTTTGGCCAGAAAGTGAAATGTTTTAGCCGCCGGAGTGGGTCTGTTTTTGAGGCTTTTTTTTTTTTGGGTTGGAGCCAGGCTATGGAGGTCAAGTGGCCCAGTAATCGTGCGATTCTGGGAAGAGCCCCGGCTATAACATTGTACCGAGTTCAGAGAACAGTTCAGACGCGGCCATAAAGCACCAAATGGTCAGAGGAAGACAAGTTTCAAAGGCTTTCGGTCAAGGAAGAGTCTTAAATTCCCTTTTGGAGGATTTTAAAAATTAACTGAAACAGGTTTGTTGTATTTAAAAAATATTAAAAATAAATGTAAGTCAAAAACAAGTTCAATATTTACAGAAGTAAGCTTAAGGATAGAGATTTATTATAAGTTGCCTTTAAAAATTATATTTTGAGATCAAATGAATATTTTTATAATTTATTAATTATAAATAGAGAAACAAATAATATGTAATTATTAGGTATTAATATTCAGCTAAACTCTCCCAATATTCTAGCTACCTCAGTCACTTTTCTACCCAAAGATATATCACCAAAACACAGCGACACGCACCATTTCTGAGTTCAAAAGGAAACAAGCTGCACGAAGCTGAAAAGCACAAAGAAAAACAAAAAACAAAAGCCTGGAGAAAAAAAAAGTAAATTTCATTTTACAAGCGTACAAATTAAAAATGCCCAAAGTCTGCGCTTTAATTAGTCAAACTCGCGCCAAAGCCACAAAAGTGGGGATGGTGGTGGCGGGCTGGCGACGCACGAACCACAGAAACCAGCAGAAAATGAGGTAAAAAAAAAAACTAAAACTTGGGGGCCAAAAATCGGAATCAGAGTCGGCTTGAGCCTAAGGCTTTAAATTCAGAGTCAGGGCTGCGACATATGGCGACAACTTTGTCTGATTGCTGCGGCAACTTCTTGGTATTCCAAGGGGCAATTGGCGTGCGGCTTTGACTTCCGTTGCAACTTACAAGCTTACAAAAAAAAATTCCAAAAAAACGACACTTGTCCCGGGTTCTTAGTCTAATTTTTTTAGTGGCCAAGTTTTAGAAATTAAATTGCCGGCTGGTAGAGATTTATGTTCCAAGTTTGTAAGCTAGGATCGCTTCTTAGTGGCACTTGCCCTGCCACACTTGGGGCCAAGCTACAAAATTTTACAACTATATTTCCAAATAAACTGGCTTTTTACGACGATCTCAATCGCGTTTCCTGGTAACTTGTAAATGGAGTAACAAGTGGATATGGATGGCATCGCATCAGGTCGTCGTCCAGCTACTCTCGTTTATATTTCCACTTTTCAACTGATTTCAAATGCTTTACGGCCGCTTCTATGAAATTCTCATTTCTCATTTCGCCGGGCTTAGGCCGAAAAAAATGAGATATTATGGCGTTCGTTTAAATTAATTGCCCCGAGATGCGAGCTGAGATAAGTATCCGAGATTTGTACGTGACGATCTGATGAGAACGGGAGCCCCAGTATCTTCTTTATTTTTATTTTTTGATGAAAAAGATGTTCGAGATTGCCTTCCAAGTGCAGTTTGTGTAGGAATCTTGAATGGTTTACTGGGAACTTGAACCAAAAAATAAAAAAGGGGTTTGGCGCCAAGTGGTTGGGGAGCATCTCTGCCAGAGTTTTGAATGGGGATTTGTATTTTTCATTCATTCATCGAATTTAAAATCTAATATTGATTGTGTCTGAGTGTGTTATGGAGAATTGTAGATATAAGATAAGTAGGATACCCAAAAAATAGAGCAGGTAAACGGTTAGGTAATGTATTCTGAAAATAAATTTATAAAAATAAAGTGCTTTACAAATTGAAATTTAAATGTAACAATATTTAAATAAATTTAATTATAATTATTTATACACTGAGCTAGAACCCTTTCCAATTTTAAATTGGAAAATAAAAAATATGATTAATTTATTTTAATTCTAGCTATTTTTAATTATCAAAATTAAAAGATTATCAAAGTGATAAAGATTATGACCCTTCAATTCTTTTTCAGAAAGAAGTTTTCTGTTTCCAACAATTGTTCAAAGATGAGTAATTTCTGCTAAAGAGGAAATCTCACACCAATCGATTTTCCATGCTCCTAAAAAAAAGTATCAGTATCTATAGAAATACATTCCCCGAACTACAGTAGCTACCTGTTGCTAGCCTGTGCGGATTTATTTTACTTTTTTTTTTGTTGTTTTCAGATCAAGCAAACGAAACTCAAGCACTTGTTGTGTGGGCGTAGGCCGAACAAATTTTAAAATGAATTGCCAGAGCTGCACAACGGTTCACACGCACTGTTTTTGTAAGCGACAAAAATTCCACAATCTCTTGGCTTTGTTTTGGCAAACAAATAATTACCCGAAGCGCGGTGAATGATATAGCCCGGGCATACAATTCTCTATTATTTTTTGTGAGTTGAGCTGGGAACACCCGGACGACAGGTACAGTGCACAACAAGTCGGTCAAAATACACGAAATTTCTATTGATTTGCCATTTGAGAAGGGAGGAGGGGGTGCTGAGGGGAGCGGTGAAAGCCGATTGTGCGTGTGTGTGGCCCAGTGCAAATTGAAATTTCGGCTTAATTTCTTTCAGGCTGGAAAGCGGCTAAAATGCGACTCCAGCATGGCCATTGTTCCCGCCCAATTTGGGGTCAAGTGTGTGGCAAGTTCGTTGCTTAAGTCTTTCGTTTTTTTCGAGTTTTTTCTTTGCCATTTCGGCCTGAGCCTCCGTCTCGGTCTCCATCTCGATCTGCGTTTCTGTTTCTGTTCTGCTGTCAGCGGCTCATGTCAGCGAATTTGTTAAACAAACCGAAATGAAATTTCGTTTTGGGCCGCATTTAATTAGTGAAAATATGGCTGCAGCACAATTAAGGCGATGCTTTTGCATTCGTCGGGGGATTAAATCAGGCCTGTCCCGAGCCCCGACAGGCAGAAGGAGATGATCTCGTTGTTAAACTGCTAACTCATAATGCGAGTGCCTCCGCCGGTCCGTGTCACTTAGTGCTTATTGTGTCTGCACGTCTGGGACGTGTCGGCCCGTTGAAGCTCCTCAATGGCCAGACGGATTCGCAGTGTAAATGAAACCAGCGGAAAAGAGGCTCACAAATAAGGCTCAAAGGCGGCACTGAAGGAAAATATTAAATTTTAAAATTAATTGGAATTTATTAAATAGAAAGGAAGTGTAAACATATATTTGTATGTTCTATAAAATGGTCAAAAAATTATGTTAAACTTGGTGTTAATCAAAATATTTCAATTTTATTGTTAAAAAATGCCTTATAAAATTTGAATATACTTAGATAAGTTACCTTAGATATTTTATATATATTTTACTTACTTGATTTCATATTTAGTATTTTAATAAAAAATTTTCTTAATATTTTTTTCCGCTGCTTTCTATTTCTATTAATTTTTTCAAAACTCCTTAATTACTTTAAAGAAATTCTAAAGCAAATATATATTTCCCTTAACCTTTTCTCAGTGCCAGGCACGTCTTGGGCCGTAAACAAATTTCGAGTAAATCCGTAACTGCAATGTGAAAGAAGCCGAAAATGATTTTCTTTTTGTTTCTGTCATGTCATGGCTCCGAATGGCCACTCGGTCGACTGACTCCCCCGAAAAAAAAGTGACAGACTCACCTCAGCCGGTCTGGATTTTTGATTATTTTCAATGTTTTCTCATCTCCCCCCGGGCTGTGAGTGTGCGAGTGTGTTGTGTGTGTTTTCGTTCGGTGAAGTGTCGTGCGACAAGTGCCGCAATTGAGTCGCGTCGCTCACCCCTCGATACTTGTCAACATTGCCCCCAGTTTCAGGTCTCAGAGCTTAGGAGATGCACTCAAAATAATTAGGAATACTATGGAAAAAATTAAAAAAAAATTAAATTATAGACTAAATAAGCTTATTTTTAAAAAGGTTTTTTTTAGTTAAAATTTATAAGTAATTTATCTGAAGCAATAGGTAATAGTTAAATAATAGAGCTCTTCATTTAAAGCAAAATTGTTTTATTAAATTTTATGTATTAAAAATGAAATATTTTTGAAATAAATATAAATTTCAGATGGTAAACAAAATAATTTATTTTATTTTTTAAACAATTTTAGGCCTTTTCAACTTTTAAAAATAAATAAACAGGTCTTTAAGTCTTTTGTTTTAAAATCATTGTCATTCCATCATTAAAAAACTTATTTAAACCTATGAATTATATATTTTTTTAATACATAACAGCCTCTTTCATCTCTTTTATCCTTAAATTTTATATTCCTTAATTGTGAATTAATTTTATTTCCGAGTGTAACTTCAGTAAAATGGGAGGGAAGGGGATCAGGTGGACATGCCTGTCACCAAGTTGGAGCATTGTCTCCACGTCGAACAGGTGAAGTTAGCTTTGTGTGCGGCTTTGTTGTTTTGGCAGTGAAATCGAGCAAAAGCAAGATTTTCGTTCATTTTTTCGGCTGTTTTTGGTTTTTTTGTGGGTCTTGGCTGGGATCTTGATCTCCTCCTCGTTGTCTGGCGTTGATTTATGGGCAACAATTTAAGGAATTTCATTTTATTTTATATTTCTGGTTGCCTTTACTGTTGTGTGGCTTAAATGTAATGTCAACTGTTTTGCATGTCATTTAAATCGAGGGAATTTGTGGGGCAGAGAGGGAATAGTTTGGTGTATCTGTCACTTTGGCCGCCGAGCTTCGGAGTTGTATAGGAAATGATTGGCCAAGACGGAAAACAAAGAGTTATTTGCCAAGAGAAAGTGAAAGAAAAATTGATCGAAATCTATTGCTAGAGCGGAAGATATTTGAGATTAAAGGTTAATTTTTTTAACTTCGCTATTACATTTTATCAAAATTTACTAATTTGTTTTAGAATAAGTATAAATACTGCAAAATATACTCCTTAAAATGTGTCTAAAATTTGGAACGATTAAATTTGTAGCAATATTTTGAAGGTATAATTAAAAGGTTTCAAAACTCTAATAATTTTTGTGGCACCCCCGATATTGATATTTATGTTTCTTTAAATTTAAAGATAGTTTTAAAAATGTTTAAGGGCTTAAGCAACTTACATATCTTATTTTTCAATTTTTAAAAAACGTATTTTTGTATAAAAAACTATATTTCTAATCCCAAAAGTAAAATCTCCAAGCAACAGCTGTCCATTTAATTGGCTTTAAATTTTCCACTTTTAATTCCGCTATTAAATTGCAGCTTCCATCGAACAAAAAGAACAATAAAACGTCGCTTTTTTACATTTTGCGCTTGATTTGTGCTCTCGAAAAGAAAAAATGATGAAAATAATAAAAGCCCCGGAAAGTATCACGAACTGAAAATGCGTGGGAATAAATTTTGCGTGCGACTTAAGGCTCTCGTATTTAAGGCAAAGAAAAAACCGAAAAGAGAATCGTAAACAAAACGAACAAAAATTATAATAAAAAATATATATAAAAGAGGAGGAGCGAGAGCAGAAAAGCTGAAAAACTAATCGCGCAAATATAAATATGACAATAAATAGCAAACCGTTTCGTCCAATTGGGCAACTGTAATAAATTATCGAAAAACACGAAATGCCCGCTCCAAAGACCCAGTTTGGATCTATAAAAGCGAAAGACAAAAACCGAAAACCCGAAAAAAGCCAACAGAAATTTGCAAACATTTTTGAGGCCACAGATTAGCATCGAAAAAAAATCTGGGGAGAGGGAAAAACAGGTTCACACGCTAACTGAGGCAGGACCACCTCATCTGCAGGAAGTGTAACTGAAATTGCGGCCCTTCAGCTCGGCGGGGTTACTGCTCCGTTCGGGACTCGTCTTTGGACTCCGCCCTTTTTACCTGTTCTGTGGCAGCAGCAGCAACAAGTGAATGACAGGATAATCGTCCTGCGTACCTGTTCCAGCTCCTTTGTTCGGCTCCTTCTGCTCCTTTTTTTTTGGCATGTGAACAAACTCGCATAAAATCTCTTAATGTTTGCGTTCTTATGCGGCTGTCGTCTCGTTTGATGCGTGATCTTGTTGATTATGTTGATGTCTGCACGGAAAGAAAAATATGTGTGTTAATATAAATAATTTGTATTAAATTTGTAGGGGTAAATTTATATTATTGTTAAAGGTTGAAATCTCAACAACAAGGTAAAAAAAACGTACTTTTTAAAATTCGTTTAAAAATATAAGCTTTAAGTTGAACTTGAATACAATATATTTCATCTAATATCTATATTATTTCTTATTTATATAATGTCTTATCTTTTTCTTATCTTTCTTATATCATTTGTTTTTGTATTATTTCTTCCTGTGTCTCCTGTTTTTAAAATGGAATTGAGTTGAAGAATTTCGGTTCTCGGTTTCTCAGGTCCGTTCCATCTTTTACTTTTTTTTTTTTGTATTTTTCTCCTGGGTTCCACTTGCCGCCGAGTGTGAAATTTTTGCCTGTTTGGCATTCATGGAAATTGCCTATGCCTTGGAATTTTGTGGGAACAAGTGCAACGGCAGCAGCAGCATCAACCCCATTACGTGCTCTTTGTCGAGGGAACTCGAACTCAGGGGAAGATCACCCGCAGGCGAGAGCGTGTGAAATTCAAGTTTTTGGTTAAAGGTTTCGGGATTTTTGCCAAAAACTGTGTGTGAAGTTGGTTAGTAGAAACTACATGGGGTCACAATGATCAAAAGGAGGAAATGAAATTTTAAGGATAA
Source organism: Drosophila ogumai (assembly GCA_018904815.1). Lineage (NCBI taxonomy): Eukaryota > Metazoa > Arthropoda > Insecta > Diptera > Drosophilidae > Drosophila > Drosophila ogumai. The sequence continues at coordinate 7,082 of JAEIIJ010009689.1, read as the reverse complement.
AGATAGTTACAATTTATTTACAAATTGTTAATACATTTTTTTGAGCTTAGAATAACAATACATTTATTTGTGTGATACCCAGGGTTCAGAAAATATTTTAAGGGATTATTATTAAAAATATATTTAATATTTACTTATAAGGCAATTATAAATATATTCTGTAATATAACCATATAACTATTTGTTTTAACAGGTAATATAATATCAATTTATTGTATGCCTTGAACTCCTAACTACCAAAAACTAAACATTAATAAATATGTTTAGAATGCTTTTGGAGAATTTTATATTTTCTTTTTCTAACCATCAATTAAGCAAAAACCAAACCCCTTTGCCCCGCCGCTCTGTGCACCTTCAAGGGAACTACCCGCGTCCCATTTAATTAACATTCCAGCAACCTGCTGCATCCATTGTCCGTGGCATTGTGATCCCGATTTCGATCCTGATCCACCTATCTCCCGATCCTGATGTGGATGCGTGTGTTTATGTGCCCTAAAGTGCTGTCACCTTAGCGCGGCACGCATCGTGATTTATGCTCTTGCAGCGAGAAAATTAAATAATAAAACTGAAAATCTGTAACAAAATGCTTGAAGACCGCTTCTCTTATGGCCGCTGCACATGCGCAATAAATTCGTTTTTTATGACACCTGACAAAATACGCAGCAGCAGCAGCAGCCGCAGCAGCAGCAACTGCGCCAGGAATTGGAGTTGGAGATGGAAGCGGCTGCTTCAGTGGAAAAATTCTTTAATGACTAATGGCAGTGCGGAAAGCACTGGGAAAAATATATTTTATTAAATATGTAATTAAAAGTAAATGTAAAAGAGAAAATTTCTGGAATATACAATATTTTAGGTAATTTTTTTTACTTAAAAAAGTATAAGGTAATTTTCTGGACTAAGTATTGTTCTGTTTGTTCTAATTAATTTTAAAAATGGGATTTTCTGAACCAAAAAATAATGTAAAAGCTAATTTTCTTGACCAAATAATGATCCTAGTGATCTAAGTAAATTTAAAATGTAATTTTCTTAACTTAAAAAAAAATGTATAGAGATATATACAAATGATTAAAATATGTTTTTGGAATAAATAATGTCTTTTTGCCTCTAATAAAATTTAAACCTTTTACAAGTGTAACGTGGTATTTCTCTAATGCTAATATTTAAACAATAAAATGATAATTTACGATTTTAAATAGGCAATAACTTAATTATTTCCGAATTAGAAAAACTAAAAAACTTGTTTAAGAAAATATTACCTACCACTAATACTACCCATAATTTGTTTTCAGTGCATTTGTGAGGCTGCTGGCCGGTATGCTTGGTTTCGTTTATTGCCCTGTGTCTATTGAAGATTAATTTCATTTACACAACTTCATCGCCTTGCCGCTGCCTCGAGTTTGACTTCAGCTTCGGCATCTCGGATCTCGGCTTCGGCGTGGCTTAACACTTTGTTGCCCGCCTGGTTGCGTTTTAAAGTTAATAAAGTCATAAATTGTCTTACCGGGGGCAGGTCGCTCTTCCCTCTCTTCCCGGATTTTCTGTTTCAGCTCTAATGCACAACAAAAAAAAAATCCACAACAGTTTGGGCCTCGGCAACGGCGGCGCAAATCGTTACGTGTCCATGTGTTTTTATGGCTTCTTTTGTGAGTGCCCACCGTTTTGGCTCCTTTAATGTTTGATGTTGAATGCTGAATGGCTGTGTGGTGGTGGTCTATATAGCAGCATATGTTGCGGATTAGAAACGGAGCTCTGAAGTGACGCCTGGCCCAAAGTAGGTTCGTGCACTCCAAAGTCCTAAAAATCCATCACCTTTATGATCGACTTTAACTGAGAAGTCGCACCTTAATATGAAAGGGCTAGGTATTATATGGAGATCTATTGAACCTATTTGGGAACTGGGGAAATCGTAAAATCAAGGGGGTTATGATAGAGAATGGGTTTTTAATTCCAATTTTAATGATCAAGTAAAACAAATTTTTATTTAGAAATTTTTTTATACATCCAAACATTGTAAAATAATATATTAACAATTTTAAAATATTAAAACCTTTAAAAATCAATTAAAACATTTTTCTAATTTAAAAACATGGGAAGAACTGACTGCAACAATTTTAATGTTAACAAGTATTTCAATTTTACAATTTGTATATAGTGTGTAGTGTGTAATACAGTTATTTTTTCTTTTAAGTTCGTTTCCAACCAATATAAGGAAATTACTTAACCCATCAACCTTTCTTAATCATAAAGATTGACATTTAGGTAGCAGCTCCATCACGTGGCTCTCGAACGTGCCCAACTTAAGTGCAATCACTAAGTAAAACCCAAAAGACCTTCGACAATTAAGCTTATTTAAATTACTAGACAGATAAGGCACAGGCGTAGTCCTCAATTATATGTAAATAAGCGCAAGGCAAGATGTCATTGTGGAACCCCATCACAGCTCACCTTATCGCTGAGCAAACACCGAGCTTAGCTCTGTGCTCCAATCAAGTACGATTCAAATTCCGATTCCCCAGGTGAATAAAACACCGGTCCTCGAATCCATTTAGCAAACAATAATTTGTCGTTGGAACAGCCCAAAGCCCAGGTTGGGCCTTGTATTGGCACAGCTGCTACCTCAGCGAGGAAGAGACGCAGTCGTCTTTTAAATATGTATAATAATGATGACAGACATATATCGGATCGGATCGGTTTGGAGCGGAGCGGAACAGAAAGCGGCGTTATGCAAAAAACGGAAAAAAGGTGCAACACATTTTCCTGCCGCACACAAGAACAACTCTTTGTGTGTGTTCCTGCTAAGCAAACACGATGGTGTGGTGCACCCATAAAGGAGGACCTAACGGCTCTGGATTGGTATCGGTGGTGGCTATATGGAGGTGGCACTGCTGGTGTTGCATGTGCCGGAATTCGCCTTCCTGTCCACCTCAAAATGGGCTGCAAGGTACTCCGGCACCGGCAACATAGCGTCCCTCTGTTCAAATACACCTTGCGGACGTCATAAAAAGTCGCCTCATCTGCCTGGAAAAGCGATATTTGCACTGGAAATAAAATTATTGTCCTTAAAAAATATATAAAAAAGTTAGGATTGTACGTTTTTTATTTACAGAATTTTATAAATAAAAAAAGAGTGAAAAACACTTTAAATATTAAAGTTAATGGTATCCTAATGGTATCTTTATTATGTTTAATCTTTTTTTTTTTTAAATACGTAGCTTTATTTTATAAATGTAAAAATTAAAAATGGAATTTTAAATACTTTAAAATATTAGCCAGATTACATAGGAATTTTTTTAGATTTAAGGATTTATAAGGTTCAATTTTCCTTTATTTCTAAAAAAAACTCTGTATTAAATATAAAAATTGTATTTTAACAACTTTCTTTATAAATTTTCTTCGAGTGCATTCAAGTGGCAACTTTAGGGTGGTTTCTTCCTCTTATTTTCCACCGATCGCTGGCCAAGGAGCAAGAAAAAAAATATAGGGAGAACTTTTCCTGCTCCGCTACCTGTCAAGTTTACGCCTGACAGCGTTTGATATTTTCCTCAGCTCGGCAGCTGTTCCTGCGAGTCCTTGAAAAAGGGATATATACGCCCGAGTCGAGGTTGCAACATGTAGCAAGTACTACACAAATATATAAATATATATGAAGTTGAGAGGTTGCTCGATAGGGGTGGCTAGCTTTGCACCTCCGACAGGTGGTGATCCTGCGGGCCCACTCTAAATTTGTATAAACATTAGGCTCTTATCAAATTGTTATCTATGTATAGAAGGAGGTACAGTTTTTAGTGGGTTTAATGCTAGCTAAAAGGATGTGCTATAGGTCCTGGTTTTGGTATTGCGTATAAACTTGAATGGATCCATAATCCTAGAAGCAGATGTTTTATAAAACATATAAAATAACATTTATACTTTAACAAGTTTAGGTAGAACTTATACGATTTAAAATATAAATATCAATTATTATTTAGATTTTGTCAATGATATAATATATTAATGATGTAATGAGTAACTCTAGTTTTGGACTATATTTCCGTATGGTAATAGCTCAAAGCAATCACTATGTCCGTGGCCACGACTAAGGAGTGAGAAAATGTATAAGGACAACTGGTAATTAGCAAAAAATAAATTATTTGTGGCTCACTAACATCCTATATAGAAAATTGCATGCCCAAAAGTTCTATAACTATTGAGACCTGTGGAGGCGATCTTTAAATGTCCAATCATATCTAAGATAAGGCCACAAAGATGCATCACCAGATGAACGGGCACTAGTTTGGGATTTTCCTGCAAGGATATAATTAAATATTACTTCAGCTATTGGAATACAAAAATCAAAATCCCTTACCCTGTGAACAGCTACTATTAAAATCGCCGCGGAAAAAGAATTCCAGAACGCTGCAAAGATCCAAAGGATTAAGAATTCACCACAAATTTCGCAATCTGGAAAGAATAACAAGACCCAGAGCAGGATTTCAACGACAAAAGTCATATAGGCCACGATAAGTGAGGCTGTTCGCAGGCTGCAACAGCAACACTTTTTTAACATAGTCATTTTGGATTTGACAAAGAAAAAATACTTGGAAAAATGAAGACATGTATGTTTTTAGGAAATTATAAAACAAACTTTGACAAAATTTTAAAAGCAACTAAAGTCAGTTAAAGTAAAACAAACATTGTTTAAAATTTAAATCAAAATAAAACAGTTTATAGCAAGCTATAAATAAGGAAACTAAAATATATTTTATAATTTATTCAGATACAGATTTCAAACTCGATCCAGAACTTGAATATATTTCCACTGCACTCTCAAAATAAGACCGATCAAAGGGCAACACCAGCTCCTCCGCCCGGACTTGTTATTTTCCTAGGTTCTTACTTACATATTCCAAACCTCAATGCATTTATAATCGCACTAAACCCTTTGGCAGTGCCCACAATTACATGGAAATAAATGCTGAACCCCTATACTTGGAGAGTGAGGTTCCTCAGCACGATCCTCGGTCATGTCGCCGGCTAGATACGTGAGCGATCAGAGTTTAGGAACGGCTTCAATTGAAGTTCAATGAAATGTGTCGCCGCGTGTGCGCATTGATTTTATTGCCAGCACTTAAACATAATGAGCCGAGCCGATAGCATCACGTTTCCTATACCGCAGTGCCTCCATATGCTTCCTGTCCCGCCGGATATTCCTTTGAGTGTCCCGCACTCCATTGTCGCCGTCTGCAGCAGTGCAGCTCACAAAAGTTCAAAGTGCACGGAACATAGCGATGATCCATCGAAATACTCGCATTCGGGGACCTAAGTGCAGCCGAACAAAAGGATAACACCAGACACACACATGTGCCTGAGTCCCATGTACCACCTGTTTCCTTGGGCTTTTGTTTGGGGTTATCCTTTGGGCAAAGAGGAAAGGAAGTTCATTGAACTGAATTGGTTGCAATTAAAATCAGAACAGGGAGCAGAAAGGAATAAGAGGGTTTTTTAGGGGTTTCTTTGAAAGTTACAGGTCTTTAGAAGGAACTTTATAATTTACTGAACTCCTACAAAAATATAAATTAATTTAAGTTAAATATATTTCATCATATAGCTTATATTCAGCTTTAGAAATAGGTTTTCCCTTTTATTAAACACAATATAATCTTCTTCGAAAACCCCTTCCTAAGTTGTATACTTCATATAGGCTTCATGTAGCATATTGGAGCGATAATAGCGCTTGTCCTCCTCCATGAACTGCAGCACATCCTTGATGGTCACATGCTTAAAACGTGGCACTACCGGTGGTACAGCCTTTTGAGCATTGGAACCACTTGCAGTGGCAGCAGCACCAGCGGCGGTAGTGTTGGTTTTAGAAGCATCTGCCGCAGGACGCTTTCGGGAACCGAAAGCCAACATGGCTATGCTATCTGCCGAGGCTTTGAGACCACGAATGTTGGCCTTCTCCTCATGTGGATCCTTCAGCGGCTTAGACTCCCTGTGCTGCTGCTTGGGCTCCTTGCGTTCCTTGCGATTCTTGCGCTCCTTGCGATCATCCAGTTCGGCTACATTGCGATAGAAGCCTTCATCATCGTCCGACGATCCATAGTCCGCCAATTCCAGATCATTGAGGAACGTCATTGTGGTCCGCACATCGTTTTTGATCACAAAACGCTTGCTCATATATAGTTTATAGCCACAACGATGCTCACACAATTCGACTACTTTCTGGACAACGAGCTTCATGTAGGCCTCCAGGGCATCCAGGACACCATCCACTAGAGGTTCGTAACCAACCAGGCTGATCTTTTCATTCTTGCCGCCCTCCACTTGGGCCAGGTGCTTAAGCAGCTTCTTGGTTATTACACTGCGCTCGAAGAAGGACACCCGTGTCCCAGCTTCCGTTGGCTTGGGTTGAACCAGATCCTTGATGATGAGCAGCTGGCCAGCATAGGGTTGGATGGGTACTTCAATGGCAGTATCCGAAGACATTTTCTTGGTTGAAATTCAAGGAATAAAATAACTGTTCCTGTTGAAGATTTTTTGGCAATTGGATTTGTCAAAAGTTTGATAGGTTTTTACTAGAAAGTCACAGCCTGCTGAGGTGGTATAAAAAGTTATTTGAGGGTTGTTCTTGAAGAGAAAAATATATTTTTTTGGAATATTAACACGTTTGCATTATTTAAAATTTAAATGTAACATTTAAATTACAATTTCTTAATGAGAAATATACGTTATTAGTTTAAGAATTTTCTTTAAAATAATTATACATATTTCTCAACAAAGTAAGCTATATTCCTTCATAGAGATTTTAATACCCCTTTCAAGCTGCAATTCTAAAATTCCCCTACAGCCCTTAGTATTGCCACCCAGCCAGGTGCTAGTGACCGGTGGCTGCCACGAGCCAGCAGCAACACCTCGAAGGCAACATATGCCGGCATGCCCCGCTTCAGTGCGTCCACCCCTTCTGGACAAGGTTGACCGCATCATTTTCCGACACTATAAAAAATAATAGGAAATTATAAAACTGTAAAAAAAACATAAATATAAGAGAAAACCATAAAAAAATGATTTTTACTAAAATTAAAATGTAAATAACAATAAGATAT